>JAVTVY010050061.1:0-24916 GCA_036873755.1 Hanleya hanleyi | reverse complement strand
GAATCTCTTCAGTAAGAACAAAGAGCACCGGAACATTAGTTTGAATGCTCAGTATGTGGTGTTATTCAAAAACCCCCGAGACGCTTCGCAAATTACCCATCTGGCCCAACAGATGTACCCTAAAAACACGGCCTTTGTACGAGAAGCCTTTGAAGATGCCACCCAACCCGCTCACGGCTATCTACTCATCGACTTGAAACAAGATACACCCTCACCTCTGCGATTACGGACCTTGATTTTTCCCGGTGAAATGCAGACGGTGTACACGCCCAAATAAAAGAAGAAGACAAGCCACTCTAGCCATCACTCATCATGTCGGCACGGATACGCAGACACGCGCCCGCGCTCCGCGTACTCCGCAGCGCGCCACCGGAGGTGGGCCGGGCCCTGGTGCGCGGCGCGGAGCCCGAATTGGTACGGTGTTTGTGTGAAGTGGCCCATAATGTGTTAAAAGGCAATGTTCCCCTCAGTGCTGTACAGAAGGGGCACTTGCAACGGCACAAGGCAGGTCTCAGAACGTTAGTCAAGAAGACGGAGAGTTTGAAGAAAAAGAAACAGGTGTTACAGCGCGGTGGATTTCTCGGTGCACTCCTCGCTCCCTTAGCCGTTGGTGTACTGGGGCCATTACTCGGCTCCATCTTGGGAGGAGGAGGACGCTAACATGGAACATACGAAAAAAATGATGCTGGTCGAACCGCGATTGTTACAGAGTTTACAATCGCCCTATCCCGTGCCGGCCACCGTGCAACAACTCCAATCTCTGGATGAAGAAATGAATACTATACTGCAACAACGTGGACTCTCCGATCACGAGAAAATTCAACGCTACCATCATACACTGAACCGGTACCAGACGTTTATGGATCAATATAGAGGCGTAGCAAGTAGTACTAGTACTACACCACCACCACCACTACCCACACCACTACCCACAACTACAACAGGGGCTGCTCCATCACCTCAGCTGGAAGAAGAAGTGTTGAGCAGTGTGCCTAAAGCCTACAAGACGCGGGCCCGTTTATTGTTGGACCGGGTGAAACAGCATGCCGATATGAGTTGGAATGCGGAAGGAAATCTACTGATTCGAAACAAAGTGGTACCGGGGTCTCATATCACCGATTTGATCAACGATATGGTACGGGCACGCAAACATTCGAACCCCCGGGCTGGAAAGTGTTTGCTGAAGGCTTAAAAGACACGCACATCCCACAAGAATTGGTAGGCAATCCTAACCGTTGGGCCTTTATGGAGCAATCGAACACCCCACCCTCAGCACCACCATCACGACCACCACCAACACCCTCTTGGGAGCTGATGTCACCACCCAAAACACCAGCACGACGCTTTGGACGTTTCAAATCACTGCCACAACGCCGAGTGGCCGCCGCCTCCAAGGCCAGTCACTGGGAACCCTACTAATAATACTATAAAAACCGGTGCAGAAGCCACAACCACATCAGTTGTCATCATGTTTTACCTGACGTTGCCCAGTAATAGCTCACTCGACGTGTTTCCTGACAACACCTTGACCAAGTATGTCACGCAATTACCTCAACCGTTACATTTATCGGGACGCTGGGAATGTGGACTGGTGGAGATTCAATACCCTTACTCATGGTACAACATACAACACGGAGAAATATGGTACGAAGTGGTCTACGAAGAAAAAATCTACAGACTGACGCTCCCCGCAGGCCAATACGATACACCGCAGAAGTTCGTAGAGGCTCTGAATGCCTTGATGACGTACAAGGCTCTACTGACGTTCACGAATGATGCATCACCCCTGTTATCCATGCGCTTGAAGAATAACCTGTGCTTCGAGGTCAACGCACACAACGAAAAGAGCTTTATCCGGCTGTCCCCGCTCGTGAGCGCGAAACTCAGTTCTAGACTACAGGAAATGTTACGGCTGTCTCACCACGTCGTCATGAAGGGTCCGACCAATGAGTACGGTTCCCATTTGATGGATATGAAAGAAGGCCTGTACGCACTGTACGTCTACTCGGATGCCGTGGACAGCCATATTGTGGGTGATATGAACACACCTCTGTTACGAGTGGTGCCCATTAGCAAGACGTATGGCGAACAAGCCACCCACAGTTTCAACCCTATCATGTTCCTGCCCGTACGCCATACCGATATCGACACGATCACGGTGGATATAAGAGATGACACGGGACGGCCGATCCCATTCGAGCGAGGAAAAGTGGTGCTGACACTTGCTTTCCGACAAACCCGTTCTCCTCACTTCGTATAATAATGTACGTCCCTTACGAGTGCCATACGCCCAGCTATGCCGACTACTACAAAAAACAAACGGGAGGCGGCATGTCCATGTTTAGTGGGGCACGCATGCAACGTGGACATGGATTGGGAAACATACTGGGGAGTATCGTCAAAACATTCCTGCCCATGGTGACACGGGGTGTGAAAACGGTAGGGAAACAAGCGGTACAAAGTGGATTGCGCATGGCCGAGGATGTGATGGAAGGCACAGCACCCCGACAAGCCTTCAAACGCCGGGCTAAAGAAGCCGGGGGTGTGTTGCTGGCCAAAGCCCTTAAAAGACAAAGACTGACACCGCGAAGAGTCAGTCGACGGCCCACCCACCGACGACGCACACCCCAGAGAAGGACTAAACCCCAGAAGAAGAAGAAGAAGAGACGTAATAGTAGTAGGAGAGACATCTTCGCATAATGGCCTTCATTCACTCCGAGTCATGTCCGTCTACCAACAGTGAATTGGATTTGTGGACTATTCCACCCACTCAAACCAGTGTAGCCGAAGGACGTTGGGTAGAACATCGACCCCTGGCTAGCCTGACGGGCGTGGGTCCCGTAGAATTTTCCATTCAAAACAATGATACGGCCTACCTGGATTTAGCCAACTCCTACTTGTACGTCAAAGCTAAAATAACGAACAGGGATGGGACGAACCTAGCGGCCGATACAAATGTAAGCCCGGTGAATCTTTGGCTGCACTCCCTGTTCCAACAGGTGGATATCAGTCTGAACGATAGACTCATCAGTACGTCCACCAATACCTATCCGTATCGAGCCTACCTGGAGACGCTGTTGTCGTACGGCAGTGATGCCAAACTATCACACTTACAAGCTGAGCTGTACCACAGGGATACACCCGGATACCACAACTATCTACTCCCTGGCAATACTGGGTACGCCAGACGCAAAAGATTAGCAAGCGAAAGCAAGTCCATCGATATGATGGGACGACTGCACGCCGATCTGTTCATGCAAGATCGCTACATGATGAACGGTGTAACCATCAAGATCAAGTTGATCCGTGCCTCACCTTTGTTTGCCTTAATGGCCGGTGGGGCGGAAGCTCTCGAGTCCAAGATCATCATTGAAGATGCAGTCCTGTTTGTCCGTACGGTAGATTTGCAACAGGGGGTGTTGCTGAGTCACATGCAAGCCTTAGCGAAAAAACCAGCCCTGTATCCCATCCGACGCGTACAGACCAAGGTGTTCTCGGTACCCGCAGGGACGATGATGGCCAACAGAGAGAATTTATTTCTAGGAGATCTGCCTAAACGTCTTACCGTGGGGTGTGTGACCAACACCGCATTCAATGGAGCTTTGGCTGAGAATCCGTTCAAATTTCATCATTTCAACATCAACTTTGTGGCACTGCACGTGGCCGGCCATCAAATTCCAGCCCGACCCTTACAACCAGACTTTACTAACGGAAACTATGTGCGGTCCTACCTGAACCTGTTTATAGCCACAGGACAAAACAACCAGGACGAAGGCAATACCATCACTCGAAAAGACTTTAGCCGTGGGTACACATTGTTCGCCTTTGACCTCACCCCTACCTTGGAACACGATCATCAACTGGCTTTACTGAAGAAAGGAAACCTACGGTTGGAACTGCGTTTCTCCGTGGCTCTACCCAGCACCATCAACGTGATTTGCTACGCCGAGTTTGACAACGTCATCAGCGTGGATGCGCAAAGAAACGTGCTGTGTGACTTCGCCAGCTAAACCATGGATACAGAACAGCTGATGCGCATACTCCAGCGAGATCCCAAGATCCCCTTTCGAGGTGTATTTCCACGCAATGTGTTTCCCATCCACTCCACCACCCCTGCAGCCTACATCCTAAATACAGACCCGAAGAGTCGACCCGGTGAACATTGGATAGCGGTGTACGTGGACACCCAAGGCCAAGGCGAATACTTTGATTCCTACGGACTTGCACCCCTCCATGCCGATTTAGTGAAATTCATGGACGTCTCCACGACAGAGTGGCGTTGGAATACGCAAAGATTACAAGGGCCCTTGAGTAGTGTGTGCGGACAGTACTGTGTGTTTTATCTCACTCACCGGAGTAGAGGACATTCACTGTCCACCATTGTACATATGTTTGATGATTATTGTCAAGCCGAAGACCGTGATGTCCTGGTCTATGACTGGACGGCCTCTCGTTTTAATGTGCATGCGCCATTTCTCTGGTTAACTTAAAACATGCGCAGACCCCATATTATTATCACATTATATTGTTATGACGTTCTGACGTGAATCATTGTTGAATAAAGGATTGAAAAAACACAAAAAATGATTTTGACTCTCTCTCTTTATTTAAGTCAACAAGAAGGATATATACAAATAGAATACAGGTGGTATGTACACATAGAAGTAGTAGTAGTAGTAGTGATTAAAAAAAGTTCTGCCAGGAGTAGGATTTGAACCTACGCAGGGTATCACCCCACCAGTACTTAGGACTGGCGCCTTAGACCACTCGGCCATCCTGACTTTTACAGTTTTTATAACTCGTGACTCCACAGTTAATGTTCGACATTTTTTTTTTTTTTTTACAAGTCCAAGTAGGTAGTGCTGACACCGTCGGCCAATACTTTTCGTTTGGGATAAAAGAAAGTAAAGGCGTCTCGTTGCTGGGTATAGGTGCGTATCTGATGGTCCACCACGCGAAATCCTCGATTCGTGCCACTCGCACTGGCCTGGCTTTGCAACACGTCCAGGTAAAGAGCTTTGTCGATGTTGGGATCGCGCCGGTTCACTCCTTTGCAGCTAAACTTATTTTCGTCTCCCCCGTAACAGTAATACGTCTTGGAGGAGAGCGCAATCATAGCATCCCCACTCCACTCCAGCTTGAAGAGCCCGGGCGTCCGCTTATCATACTGGTAATGGTCACGTCGCGGTAACCACTGGTCCCGTTCCATCTCATACTGGTGCCGTAACTCGGGTTTCACCAGGGACTCCCAATCCGCATTAGAGACGGCCATGTAGGCCGAGTCCGTGTCCATCTCCATGAGTTGCCAGTCTGATGCATTAAAATAGACACCCATAAAGTCATATAGAAACTGCAGCATGCGCAGCTTGGCCACCTGGTATACCATACATCCAATCTGCAGGGGTAAGTTGTAACGGATAGTCTTCTTGGCTAAAGTGATTTCATACGTGTCGTCATCGATGACCTCCACCGACCGAAAGAGAGGAGAATTGACCTTTTTGCGGGCTTGAGGCGTCGTACAAATGTTCACGTTCACGTGCTTATCCTGGTTGGTTACTGTTTTGCCATAATAGCCGTTACCCGTGAGCTTCCAACTTTCACCGATGATGGCCTTACTGGAGTCTTGGTCGCCTTGACGACGGGCAGCCGTCACAATGTCGGCATTCGCCGCAAAACAGGCGTGAGGTACGTACTGTATGACTTGGTGTATTTTCGTAATCTCCAGACCGTGCCGCATATACCACTGCAGCAGCGGAGTGCCCAACAACATCTTCTCTCCCCACATACTACCAATTAACATGCGACGCGGATGCGGTAAACACTCGTGTTGATCTGCGTAGGCTCCCATGGTGGTCCCAATATCATCTCGACCCACCAGCGTGTTCTTAAAGATGGGCGGGCACTGGGCGAAGACAGGTTTGAGAGTGTCGGGAACATGCAAATCACATTCGACAAAGCCGTACAGGTCCCCCGAACGAATGGCGTCGAACATCTGGGGTAGACTCAGCAGTCGACGACGACTCAACGGATACTCGCGCTCTTTTAAGAAACGCCGTAAATGAGGTAGAGCCTCACACAGGGTGTGAAATTGACACTCCCACATCTCAATGAGATGGTAACCTCTCTCTTTCACATAATCCGCGTTCTCCACCACTTCTTTCCGTAATTCCTCACCTGTTTTACCACGTCGGTCGTTGAAACACCCAGCACTAAAATGGCATCCGTGACCGTGCCAATAGCAACCGTAAAATTGGAATACAGTGGGTGTGTTACCCACCAGGGCAAACCCATCGACGGGGAGGCGACGATCGCCTATGCGCTTCTCTGTGGCGTTGGTCTGGTGTCGTATAGTAATTCCCCGTCGATAGGCTTCCCAATCTATCCACTGGTCGGCGAGATGTTTGGAAGAAGCGCGTTGGGGCGTAAAATGCCGCCCTTCGGCCAACCAACGTGTGTAATGCCCACTGGGCATAGGTTGGGCGAGTGACCACAAGTACAACGCATTGGCATCGAAACCGATAATCTTTGCACAAGATTTTCCACCCGGCAGAGTAGTCACGTCCTTCTCGTGATAACGGTGGAATATAAGACTGGGACCACCCACAATGTTCGCCTTTAAACACTCATGCATGTCCGCATCTTTCTGCTGTATCAACGAAAAGTACGTGGGACACGCTTGAAAAAGATGGCGAAGCGCCACACCCGGTAAACTTAAACACTCCTTGAAGATGTCCACATGCATTTCACGACGAAACAGTTGAACCATTTTCTCAGCCGCTTCCAGGAAAGGAACCACATCCAGGTTATTATACCATATGAGGAAATCTCGCATCGTCTCCATGTGTTGGTCGTTCCATACCTGCTGTAGTTCACGGTACGCGTCTTCCGGACATTCCACTTGCTTCAAATCGTTAAAGAAGGCCTGCCGCGGTGGCAACTGTGTTTCCGCCAAACGGTCGAGCGTCGATATATACGTGTAAGGGAACAGACCTTTCGTTTGTGCACAGTCATACGCCTTCACCCACTGATCATAACTATAATTAGGCGCTAGGTAGTTGCGTACATCCAGGAAACGGAGTGATGTGGTAGTCAGGGCCATATGATTATTGATCTTCTTGATGACCGACTTGATGGTATTCGCCTGGGCCAAGTAAGGGTAGAGAAATTCCTTCACCATATTTAAATCATAGCGCCCCGAGTTGAACCCCAGCACCGGTAACTGGCCTAGGTATTGTAAAAAACGCGCTTTCAATTTCTCGGCATACGGTTTGGGTAAAGGCACATCATCCTGCGACTGCATAGGCTCCGACTGCGACTCCGACTCCGACTCCGACTCTTCATCATCACTAAACGCTACACCCGGTATAGGAATCCGATCGTCCAGTTGGTCCAGTATGTCCTGGAACTTGCACACCAACAATTCCGTACTGGCCGCGCTGACTTCTTCTAAATACCCCATCATGCGGGAGATTAACTCATGGGCATCACCGGTAGACACGAAACAGACCGGTGCAGCGTCATAGCCAGGTACGTTGCTGGAAATGCTCACACTGAGGGGAATATGGCGCTGCGTCCACTGTGTTTTGGATGAAAACAAGTCCATGGGCTCCAACAAGGCCTCAAAATCATAACACGCCCGGTACGGAAAATAACGGTCCGCCTCCGGTATGATGAGACCCTCATCGGCCAGTTCCTCGAAAATAGTAGGCGTATTATGATACACACCACCAGGATAGACTCGCTTCACAGCGTTCGTACAAATCTTCTCGTGTCGATGTAAGTTGGAGGTACGGTGAAACACCCGATGGCATTGGGCGCAACTGTAAGACTCACAATACTGGCTCATATTGTGTATCAACGAAAAATGACTCACGCCATTGTAGTCGAACACATTCACTTTCATGGTAGAAGCGTACCGTTCTGTGGAACGACGCACCAATTCAGCCACCAATGTATCGTCCTCCTCCCGTTGTAATCGGTATACAAAGATATTGATGTTAAATAAGGTTTCCACGTCATCCAAATTCTTGAAAGGAACGCCACGGAAGTGACGCTCATCCATGTCTTGCTGCTCTAAGTACTGTTGCCAATAGTGATTGGCCACTCTGTCACAAGCCTTGGGGTCACACTCGTCCACATGTACGGCCAAACACCGAAACAAACATTTCCGATCTTTGTAGGGCCCATGTCTCCCTTGCGTTAATGCATACAGGCCGCGTCGACGAAGCAGCCAAGGAGGGAGTAGTACAGGAGCACCGATAGGATGATCTCTCATTTTCGTGACGAAAAATGTGACGTTGGTCACCCTTTCCACAAGCCATTCGGAATTGGGACGTTGCAACAGGGCCCATTGCAACGGATCCAACGTAATCAATTGTTCAAGCAGTGGCTGCAGGGAAATGTCTTCCGTTATGGTGAACGGCTGGTCAAACACATACGTATTATTACTCGGGTAATAATACCGCAGCTGGTCCGTGTTCTTCTGCCGTAAAATATACCCAAATGTCATATTCAACTTGAACGCTGTCACCTGGTCTCTGAATATGCTCTCAGCGTAAGTAGACAAATACGTGAAGTCTTCCAGTCGAAAGTTATACAAATCCAATAGACGACGGTCACGGTGAAAACAATGGCGTATGGTAGGCCAGTTTCGTTGATAAAGCTGCCTCACACGCTCGTCTTCAGGCAAAACTTCTACAGGAGGGACTGCTGGGTCAAAGGGAAAATGTTCTCCACGTATCATGCTTCCAAACACACGGGGCAGGGTGGCTGGTTAGAGGTAAGGCAGGAGCTGATCAGGCAGGCTGGCTGGACAAGTAGGCAGGCAGGAGCAGGCTGGCTGGCTGGTTGGGTGGTTACAGGTGAGACAGGAACAGGTCAGGCAGGAGCTGGAACGGATCAGGCAAGCTGGCTGGACAAGCAGGCAGGCAGGCAGGCAAATCAGGTCAGTGGTGAAAAAACTTCCCAAAGTAGTCCAATGATTATAACCCATTCACTAAAAATCACCTACTTTTATATGTTTTTCAACCCATTCCCGAACATTCACGAACCCACTCCGACATCTTGCTTTACAACAGGGCCCACAACCACCATTTTCCTTTACAACAGGGACGACAACCTCCATCTTGCTTTACAACAGCACCGACAACCGACATCTTGCTTTCCACCATGCCCGAACACACCCGAACACACCCGAACACACACGAACATCTCCGAACCACACCGCCATCTTGCTTTACAACAGGGCCGACACCCACCATCTTGCTTTACAACAGGGACGACACCTCAACCAATCAAATTCAACCTCACACTTACAATTCAACCAATCAAAAGACTCGTTACAAAACCATCCAGTTGTGACGTCATAGTTACATCCGGGTGAAATGATACTTTAGTTGCTCGTTACCCACTACTGCCCTGCTCCAACACAGAAGCTCGGCAGTGAGCATGCCAAATATGTTCTACCCAAGCTCCACGTGTTGGTATACCATTAGAGTTACCCGCCCTTGAGTATGTTCTCCTGTCACGCCGGTACACGTAGTACTGTGCGGGCAGGAAATAAACGTCTGCTACTTGCCCTGTAACTAAAGTGTTGTGTTGTTTCACACTCTCGTGAAGATATTACAATTGGCGACGAGTTGGACCCATTTTATTGTGTGTTACAACCGTAAACTTCGTCATGAGTCATCTGGGAGTCCTCCACGAGTTTGAAGACGGCGAAAACTGGATAGATTTCGTCGAGAGACTTGATCAATATTTGCTTGCAAATGAGATCACAGATGTAGACAAAAAGCGCGCCATCTTGTTGACAGTATGTGGATCCGCGACCTATCGGTTGATCAAGAACTTGTTGGCACCAGAGAAACCGACAACCAAGTCGTACGCAGAGTTGGTGGAGCTGGTTAAAAACCATCAACAACCCAAAGCGAGCATAATCGTGAGTAGATTTAAATTTCACACTCACTTTCGTGAAACAGAACAGTCCATTGCTGATTTCATGGCGGACTTGAGGAAATTGGCTGAACCATGTGAATTTTCGGATTTCCTTGGAGAGATGCTACGCGATAGGTTCGTCATCGGCATTAATGATGACCGAATCCAGCGACGACTTTTGTCAGAAACAGACATTGATTATAAGAGAGCAGTAGAAATAGCCCAGTCAATGAAAACTGCAGAATTAAATTTGCAGGACATTGCCAACTCGAACAGTTCGAAAGTAGGTCAAGTACACCAGGTTGAGACGAATGCACAGGGCGTACACCAGGTTGAGGCTAACGCAAATGGGGCAAGACAAAAAACTTTTCCCCCGAACAGAAACCAGGAAAATTCTGGCTATGCATGTCATCGATGTGGTGGCATAAATCACTCAGCCTGGGAGTGTAAATTCAAAAATGCGACCTGTCACAAATGTCATGGAAAAGGTCATTTGCAGAGATTTTGTAGGGTTAAGGAAAAAGGCAGAAGGGACTTCCGTAGACAAAAACAGAAGGCCTATAGGGTAACAGAATCTTCTGGCGATGAGTCAGATGACACATACAGTTTGTTCTATAAGTCGTCGACATCCAGCACAAAGCCAATCACTGTGAATGTGGAAATAGAAGGCATATCGGTCGACATGGAACTTGACACTGGTGCTAGCATGTCTTTGATTAGTGAAAAGACTTTCAATGAGTTGCCATGGAGTGGCAGTAAGCCAGTATTGTCCCCATCTGGCACAGTGCTCCGCACATACACGGGTGAAGCGGTTAACATCTGTGGACAGACAGAGGTTAATGTGAAGTATGGAAACGCAGTCAAAAGTCTTCCATTACTAGTTGTGGCTGGAAAAGGTCCTACGTTATTCGGGCGAGCATGGCTCAGTGAGTTACAATTGGATTGGCAGGAAGTGAAACGTGTATCGCACTGGCTGCCTGATATGGCTAAAACCAAATATCCAGAGGTTTTCAGCGGTGGTTTGGGAACATACACGGGCCCCAAGGTAAAGATTTATGTGGATCCGGACGCAAAGCCGATCTATCATAAAGCTCGATCAGTGCCGTACATGCTCAAAGAGAAGATCGATGCTGAGCTAGATCGATTACAGCGAGAAGGGGTAATTTCTCCTGTTGAGCATAGTGAGTGGGCGTGTCCGATAGTGCCTGTTGTAAAAGCTGATGGTGAAAACATCAGAATCTGTGGTGATTATAAACTCACTGTAAACAAAGTTTCATCTCTTGATCGTTACCCTGTGCCGAAAGTGGATGATGTGATTGCCTCCCTTGCTGGGGGTACTGTTTTCGCGAAGTTAGACATGTCAAATGCCTATCAACAAATGGAACTTGATGAAGATTCCAAGAAGTATACCTGCATAAACACTCACAGAGGTTTGTTCGTTTACAACCGGGTTCCATATGGGGTAAAATCGGCTCCAGGTATTTTCCAACGGCGAATGGAAAATTTGCTGAAGGGTATTCCCCACACAGGGGTATTCATTGATGACATTCTGGTGACGGGGTCCACCGAAGCTGAGTATCGCTCAAACTTGGATGAAGTTTTGAAGAGACTGAGTGAAAGTGGACTAAAACTGAAACTGTCTAAATGTGTGTTTGGAGTGCCAGAAGTTATCTACTTAGGTAGAAGAATAAATGCAAAAGGAATCAGTCCTACTGAAGAAAAAGTTAAGGCTGTTAAGAATGCCCCCACTCCCACAAATCTCACCCAACTGAGATCTTTTCTTGGTATGCTTAACCACTACTCACCATTTTTGCCAAATATTGCAACAGTGTTAGAACCACTGAATAGGTTGCTCCGTAAAGATGTAAAATGGGAATGGACCGGCATTGAACAGAAAGCTTTTGACAAGGCAAAGGAAATGCTTTGCTCTGAAACACTGCTTGTCCATTTCGATAACACCAAGAGTTTGACTCTGTCATGTGATGCGTCAGCTTATGGCATATCGGCGGTTTTGGCTCATGCAAATGTGGATGGAACCGAGTCTCCCATTGCATACGCCTCCCGCACACTGTCACCAGCTGAGCGCAACTACAGTATGGTAGAAAAAGAAGGACTAGCTTGTACCTACGGCGTAGTGAAATTTCATCAGTATTTGTATGGGAATCATTTTACACTGGTGTCTGACCACAAACCTCTCATGAGTCTATTTAGCGAGAGCAAAGGTATCCCACCCATGGCCTCTGGTCGTATACAGCGTTGGGCACTCACCCTAGCTGCCTATGATTATACTATAAGATTCAGAGCTGGCAAGGAAAATTATACTGCTGATGCACTGAGTCGCCTCCCTTTGACCAGTCCAGATTGTAAAGTACCTTTGTCAGGTGACATAGTGTTACTGATGGAAAATATCAATGCTGAACAGTCACCTGTTAATTCTAAGCAAATTAAAGGGTGGACTGACAAAGATCCTTTATTATCTCACATTAGGCATTGTGTTCAAACGGGGAATTTTAATGAACCTCAGGGTGGGAGTGAGAGTACCAGGTCAGAATTCAAGGTGTACGAGAGACGCAAGGATGAACTCAGTGTGCAGGATGATTGTGTGTTGTGGGGGGCTAGGATTGTAATTCCACCCCAGGGTCGCAAACGAATTATCTGTGAATTACATGAGGGTCATCCAGGTATGACAGTTATGAAAGCTGTCAGTAGAGGGTTTGTGTGATGGCCCGGGCTTGATAAGGCTATTGAAGATTGTGTTAAAACTTGTACCAAATGCCAGGTGAACCATAAACACCCACCGGATACCCCTATCAGTATGTGGGAATGGCCTGAAAAACCCTGGTCACGTATCCACATAGATTTCGCCGGCCCCTTCATGGGCAAAATGTTCTTGATAGTGGTAGATGCACACTCGAAATGGCTTGAGGTGGAGGTGATGCCTTCCATAACTGCAGAGGTAACAGTTGAGAAGTTACGGCAAATGTTTGCAAAGTTTGGTTTACCTGAAACCATAGTTTCGGACAATGGAACCACTTTCACCAGCTCCTTATTTCAGGAGTTTGTCAAGAAAAATGCGATCAAGCATTTGACAAGCGCCCCCTTCAAGCCAGCTTCAAATGGGCAGGCTGAACGGGCCGTTCAAACTTTCAAATATGGTATGAAGAAAATGACCACTGGTTCCACTCAGACAAAATTGTCCAGATTTTTGTTCGCATATAGGAATGCACCTCACTCCACCACAGGGGTGTCGCCAGCATCACTGATGTTTGGACGAGCATTAAGGGTTCCACTCAGTTTAGTGCACCCTAATATGAAGGAAAGAGTATCTGTCAAGCAGGCACAGCAAAAGCTATACCATGATCGCCATGCGCAAAGTAAGCAGATCGCCACAGGAGATCAGGTTTATGTACGCAATTATGCTAGAGGTCAGTTATGGTTACCAGGTATGGTTATACAGCAAAACAGTTATAACTTGTTTGTAGTGAAGCTGTGTGATGGCCGAGTGGTGCGAAAACACTTGGACCAAATCCGGTTACGCAGTACGGAGGAGAGGGATGTGGAACGGGACATTCAGCTGGAGGGTGAGAAACCAAGTATGGGGGAAGTTAATACAGGTTGCGAATTTGTCAGACCTAGTCACTCCCATGTTCTTCCTCCCTCTGCTCCGTGTCAAACTGTTGATGTAGACCTACGAGTTGAAAGGGTACCGGATTCTTGTGCTGCAGATAAATGTATACCTGTAAAGGTGCAGTCTACTGTTGAAGAGTCATGCATTCCTCATGTTTTGCGTAGATCAGCACGCACGGTCAAGCCACCCCTAAAACTGGACCTGTAACTTTGGCTTGGTAAAATGACCACATGTAGCCTGTAAATTGACTGACAGTTGTGTTATCATTGTTCGATTAAATAATGTTAGTTTAAATACTGTTCATTGGCCCTAGGCAAAATTGTTGAATGATTTAAGGATGAGTGCTGCTTCAAGAAAAACTGTGTTTTATGGATTTGAACTCTTGAAGAGAAGTTGTATTATTAAGGGGAAGCTGTACACTTAAGGGGGGAAGTGTCATGTTGATAAACATGTACTATGGTTATACCATTAGAGTTACCCGCCCTTGAGTATGTTCTCCTGTCACGCCGGTACACGTGGTACTGTGCGGGCAGGAAATAAACGTCTGCTACTTGCCCTGTAACTAAAGTGTTGTGTTGTTTCACACTCTCGTGAAGATATTACACATGTCAACACCTTTGTTGTTTGAATAAGTGCCATCTGAGGTTTTGTGGTTCAGTGATGTGAGCCATCTTCTTACAGAACAGACCTCATAGAAATGACAGACACCCCTTTAAGGTATCGTCGGAAGGCTCAGTTTGGCATTCAAGACCAGCTAGTGAATCTACAATCTTGGTATCTGCCTTCAGCAACGTTTCTAAGCAAACGTTTTTGGATTTTCCGCTTATGTGACCTATGGTATCACATCCAGTGAGGGCATGCCATTTGCATAGGGCGTTTGCTATTCGCATCATAATCGGTTGGAGAAAAAATGGGCCGTCATCGATCACCGGTGCCCATCAGCATAGCAGATTTCTGGCCAAGAAAGGGCACGCGTGTCAGAGCCAGGAGCAAAATGTCTGTATCTTGTAGATATGAACGGTATATCCAGATTTACGTGCTTCCACTGCATGTAACATCATCAACGTATCGGTCACTTCTTTTTCGCTCACACTGAGAGTGACGCAGCCAGCGTGGATGAACATCACATATTTACGTGTGGCTGTTATCATGCGCGCTTTAGAATGATCTATAACTTTCTACGCCAGGCAGAATGTCAACGAATCTTTGGTAGCCGTGCTTCCAAGAAATGATTTCGAACCTGGAATTTTCGTAGTATCTTCTACATTATAGTCCTTCGACTGCGCCCTACTGCCCCTGCGTCGTTCCCGCTTTGATTCTTTTAATGAATCCTCGACGGCGTAGTTGTCAAAAATCACCCGCATAGAATGGTAATTACGTGATTTGACGTTTATGAGCTCAGCGTACGCTTTGTCAAGGGCTTTGCCGGTTTCAAATGACTTTACAGCCATGAGCTCTTTTACAACGGTCATGCCATCTTTAACTAGGCACAGTTGCGAATCAGTGGAATCACGGGCAACATCTGAAACAGGATGTCCTTGGCTATCATCTAGAGGTGACCCTGCAAAGTTCTCTAAGACAGTTATCACCGAGCTTTTGTCTGATGTTGGGTGCACAGAGCCGTCCGGCCTCATAAGTGTCCGGTTTACTGTGGTGAATTCATAATTACCAATCACCTCCTCCATATCTACTTCACGGAATGAGCGTGCTACAACAAATAGTCTAGACATTAGACCAGAAGTTGCCCCAAGGGTTAAAACGTCAGATTTTGTATGAAGTTTGACTTCCTTGGCTGTGGAATTTCTCGAGAGTGGCTTACATTTTGTCATCTTGTCCCACAGATATGTGTCCCCTCATATCCTTTCACCCTCAAATTTTTGCGTTGCAGATTTCCCAGTACATTCACAAGACAATATGCCTTCCTTCGCGGATTTTGAAACTATCTCGTTCGTGACAAGCTTGACCATCTCTGTTTTGCCACCTTTGAAAATTTCACATGGTGCCAGAACACCAAAAAGATTTTTAATAGCCTATTCTTGTCTGATAGTCGTTGACTAGCCATGGCCTCAGTTTCATTCGTAATTCGTTCGAATTCATTTGCACACATGCAGAACCGTAGAAGCCTCGGGTAGCGAGAGACTGGGTGATACCCCCAACAGCACCCTGGACTTTAAGATTTGTGTTGACATGTTCTCGAGTATGATCCAGGCCAATGCGAGACAACGGTATCTGGTTGGAAGTATTAACAGTAACTTCATGTGACAGAAAATCACGCCAGATTTTGTGATCAGTTGTCTCAAGCCTGTCATATGCAAAGAAATACACACAGAGCTTTTCAAGGGACGACAGGTAGAGGAACCTGTCACTTTGACGAGTAGCGCGCTGAAATTGCAACAAAGTAAAAATCTGTGTCATGTACATTCGCGACCATTTGAAAAAGGGATCTTTGTTGTGCTTAGCATCAAACTCTTCAAGCTGTTTCTCTGTATTTAGCGATACGAGTGTGGCCGTAGGGGTGTATGTGATTCCCAAGCCCCGTTTTGATGCACAAGCCTCTGACAATATCTTAACATTGGCTTCAAGGGCCGTACGTGCAGAAGGTTCTTTCAGTGAAAAACTGCCCTATCCGAAGGTCGAACAATACCTGCAGAGTTATTTGGTGAGCTTCCATAGCTCTATTGTAATGTTTCCCATTGATAATTTGATTAACAGTCACAGACGTCGTCAATGCCACTTCCCTCCACAGCCCTTCCCAACCATCTGAGAGCGCACAATGATATGTGGAATGCACCTGTACATACAACAAACTGGTCTTTGAATCGCAGATCAAAATACTCCAACTTTAGAACTCGTTTGTATAGATCCATGTCAAACGTGACAACAAGTTTTGTTGTTGCCAGATACCAACTTGTTGACTTTCCAGAGCTGATCTAGAGTGGTAACCAGAGTAGGCCATAAGTGTGCTGGAGCATTGATGATAGGCAGAGTAAACTGTGTTATCAATGGTTAAAGAGAATGATTCATGGAATGATATGCGGATGAAAGACTGTCGTATGCAGTCCACACTGGTATCCTCTGGATCCTGTCCAGACACTACAGAGACTACTTGGGGGTCCATTTGTCCAGAGGTTTCACCTGAAGTTCATGGGCACTCGCGCTCCACAGATACCGGCGCATACCAGATACGTCAGTAATTTGAGCCATATCTTGCTCAGTATCCTGACAAGACAGTACTAACATTCGCAACAAAATCCACAGCAGGAATCTTGTCTTCATCAGAGGCAAGTGTTTGATGTGCTACGACAGACGACTCTGAAACAAATGCTTGGGAACATCGATTGATATACCTTGCCATCATCCAACAAAGGTCATGCTTCATCGCTCCATCAAAATGTTCATCACAAGTACCCAATTTGTACGTTGTGTAGTGCGGACTGAACCGGGGTTTTGGACTGCCTTCTACGACACATTTCAGAAGCTCGACGCCTGTGATGGGAACATCCACAAGCCCGCCAGCAGAAACTTTGTATAAATCAAGTGGCTGTACCAAGGTTTCTCCATCACCTATTGGTTGAAAAACACTGGCTGCCATTACCTGGAAACTCACCTTCCTATCAAATGTGTCAACTTTCTTCTCACATTATCCACGGCAGCACGAATAGCTCGACTTTTCACAATATCATATGGAACAAAAACGCCGTTGGAACAAACACGCTGTGTTTGTTGATGTTCTGTAGCACGGCATTGGCTATCTGACTACAAACCCGGGTAGCACGACTATATGATATCCCACCACACAAATTACTCAGCACATTTATAGCTCGCTGGCTGCGTAAATTGTTGTATATCCACAAGGATAAGCCAACCGCATATGGACTTTCACATTGTCGACGAAAGGCAGACAGTTCAGATTGTGATTTTGTTGTGTGTGTTACTTGCTTTGCAGTCTTAAATTCCTGCATCATAGTTTGAGATATTATGACACAGGATTTTCGTAGAGACTGATCTCGTGACCCATTCGTGGCTGCCTTGGATCCTTGCAAGCGTGAACCAGAGCAATGCACCAAGGTTGACGCCAGCAGCGCCATCTGTCCATGAATTATCCGGATATTTCTTCCCTCTATTACAACAACGCCATCTAGCTTTTACAGTCCAGTGTGATCGAGTACCAAGCCCCATGATCAACAGCGTCATCGACATGAAATTAATTACGCAGATATTCCTCAATATTTTTATATCAGCGCCATCTATATTTCACAGTCTAGTGTGATCAGGTTATCCACACACGATGAAACGGACACGAATTGATTTTAATTTTACACATGTATTCCAGATCTCTCAAACAGATATAATGGTATGAATTTCACTTGCGCTGTATGCTGTTTGTATATGATACATTCGCAATTAGCTCAAATGTCGGATCTGATTCGATTTAATACATCAAACCTCATATAAATAGATCCAGCATGCATTAAAACATGTATCTAGATACTGATATCCAGAGCCTGTCTGACCATGGAGCAAAAATATATAAAAAAAAGACGTGTTCCAGATGGCGGCCATTTTAAAATCCAATATGGCCGCCATAACGGTGAAGGCAAAAAATGGTATCAAGTGATTTTGAATTCTCTGGTACTTGAAGAACATTCCCTGAAAGTTACAGCTACTATACCCGAAAATGCATATGAGCCCGATTTTATCTACACAAGCTCACAGACTTATACACCACAAAACAACATTTTTCTATCTATATTAAAACAAAATAATAAAATCTCGAGGGGCAGAAGCCCGTGGACCCCAGAACGGATTGTCCGGCTTGTGGTAGGTTATCTTCCTATACATACATCACTTTACAAAAGATGTTCGAAGTCAAAAACATTCCGTTTGCATTCAGAACACACTATTTTACCACATTTTGATTTACAAAATCCCAAAAGGGACCCTATAACAGCAGTAAAAGAATAAGTTTCACTTCTAACATCTTCTACTTCAAAAACAGTTCAGTAATTCGGAAATATACTGTCAAATACCGCCTAAACGCGTCATTTCACGTCCATGGACACCGCTAGCAGGACTTGGCGCTTGCGCTCGCATTGCAACTCTCGCAGTAGTGTATATAAGGCATATTGGGTATTATATCACCCGGATGTAGAGGTCATTTGAGGAGGATTTGAGGAGGAGAGGTCAAGTGTACTATAGTTCCGGCAGAATGACCAAAAGCTACCTCCAACACAGGAGAGTTCCAATTGTTGGAGGGGGATGTATTCAGAATGTATTCATCCGCGGTGATGCGGTCTGGCAGCGGTTTTGGCGGTGATTCGGTCTCGGGAAAAAGCTTCCGCGGAGAAAAAGTAGTCCCTAGATAAAATGGTCCGATTGAGTCGAGTGAGGTATCAAAGTGAAGCATTCGTGAAGGGGCATCTAATGGGCTGGGTGTGGGGTTGAAATATCGGCAATCTGCGCATGCGCGGTGGCCCAAGGGTATGAAAATAGACGTGTTGGGATGTAGGGGAGTCCCTAATGGTCCAATTGGGTCGAGTGAGGTATCAAAGTGAAGCCTATGTGAGGGGGCATCTAATGGGCTGGGTGTGGGGTTGAACTATGGCCCAAGGGTATGAAAATAGACGTTTTGGAGCTAGGGGAGCTACTAATGGTCCAATGGGGTCGAGTGAGGTATCAATGTGAAGTATTCGTGAAGGGGCATCTGATGGGCAGGGTGTGGGGTTGAACTATCGGAGTGGCGCCATCTGTACACGCAAGGGGAGACAACTCGATGTGCTTGTACATTCCAGGATAATTATGTAATTAAGGATACAGAGGCCTTTGGTACATAGTAAAATCCCGTTCCCTCGAAATGTGGGACAGACAGTAAGTGAAATTTCTCCATTGGTATTTCAGCTAGTACATGTCTAGACTTGTTGGTGTATGTACTGGGTTTTTTAGGCGGCCATGTTGGAAAATGGCGGTGTTTTTAGGCGGCCATGTTGGAAAATGGCTGTGTTTTTAGGCGGCCATGTTGGAAAATGGCTGTGTTTTTAGGCGGCCATGTTTTAAAATGGCTGTGTTTTTAGGCGGCCATGTTTTAAAATGGCTGTGTTTTTAGGCGGCCATGTTTTAAAATGGCTGTGTTTTTAGGCGGCCATGTTGGAAAATATGAGCAACATTACCCTCAAAAAACCCTCACATTACCCTCAAACAACCCTCTAAGACATATAATAATAATAAAGATACCCTATAGATGTTGTACGATCTTATTATGACGAGTCTAGGATCAGTGCGACCCCAGGGTCGAGCGTTTATTGTCCGGTATGTCTCCGCAAAAAGTAAACAAACAAAATGGCGTCGCTTGCTATGGGGATTCCCCTTTGACATCACGACATCGATCGCGCTGCCCTCTGGAGGCAAGGAAGACAATTCTGACTGGGAGAACCCTCTGTAGGAGAAATGCCGGGTCATCTCCCCTGATTCGAACATTTGCGTCTTTACGGGGAATGCCTGTATGATGTATAGGGGTGGTCATTTTGGTCTTGTGGATTTTACTATGGGTTGTGGTTCGTGAAGGGGCATCTGATGGGCTGGGTGTGGGGTTGAAAAATCGGCATTCTGCGCATGCGCGGTGGCCCAAGGGTATGCAAATAGACGTTTTGGGAGCTAGGGGAGCCACTAAGGGTCCAATGGGGTCATATGAGGTATCAATGTGAAGCATTCGTGAAGGGGCATCTGATGGGCTGGGTGTGGGGTTGAAATATCGGCATTCTGCGCATGCGCGGTGGCCCAAGGGTATGGAAATAGACGTTTTGGAGCTAGGGGAGTTACTAATGGTCCGATGGGGTCGAGTGAGGTATCAAAGTGAAGCCTATGTGAGGGGGCATCTAATGGGCTGCGTGTGGGGTTGAACTATGGCCCAAGGGTATGAAAATAGACGTTTTGGAGCTAGCGGAGCTACTAATGGTCCAATGGGGTCGAGTGAGGTATCGAAGTGAAGCATTCGTGAAGGGCCATCTGATGGGCTGCGTGTGCGGTGGGAATATCATTCTGCGCATGTGCAGACGCAATGCGGAGCTCTCGTCCAATCAGAAGCGAGTATTTCAAATCCGTCACAGATCTCTCGTCCAATCAGAAGCGAGTATTTTGACCCGGTGCATTATGGGACATATCCAAGATGGCGGCACGTATGTTCAAGATAGCGGCACATCCGGTGTCGAAAACTGGCCATTTCGTCGAGATTTGGTCACCTAGTGTCGAAAACTGGACCCTGTATGGGTCCCGCTAGACTTTTTGGAGCTAGGGGAGCCACTAATGGTCCAATGGGATCGAGTGAGGTACCAAAGTGAAGCATTCGTGAAGGGGCATCTGATGGGCTGGATGTGGGGTTGAAATATCGGCATTCTGCGCATGCGCGGTGGCCCAAGGGTATGGAAATAGACATTTTGGAGCTAGGGGAGTTACTAATGGTCCAATGGGGTCATATGAGGTATCAATGTGAAGCATTCGTGAAGGGGCATCTGATGGCGTGTTTTTGGAAAGACGCTCGCTTTTATAGACAGTAACGCCCGTCAACGCTTAGCTTAACGTTTCAACACCCTGGTGAATTAGTTCAGAAGCTCTGATTTCCATGGATTTGACACCAATTCATCGAAATGCAGCGACGCCCGTCAACGCCCGTCGTTACGCCTTAACGCCCGTCTCAACGCCTTAACACACTTTCTTAACGCTTTAACTCGTTTAATGATGCGTTCAAACAAATGTTGCTTTTGTGCTATTGCTCTGACATACGCCGCCATTTTGGAGCCGCCATGTTGGATCCGCCATTTTGGAACCGCCATCTTGGATATGTCCCATAATGCACCGGGTCAAAATACTCACTTCTGATGAGCTCCAAGAGCTCAGATCCAAGAGCTCTGCCACACGGGAGCTCCTACCACCACCACAGGGCGTTGACGTTCTCGCGCGTGTGAGTGAGTGAGTGAGTGAGTGAGGCGTGCAAAACGCCCGTGAGGCGTCCCCAACGCCCGTCTTAACCCATGGACGCACTAACGACGGTGAGTGAGTGAGTGAGTGAGTCTCAGGCATGATTCGTATGAGGTGTCATCTTTTAGCAACGTCCGCCAACGCCAAGCTTAACGCTTCAACGCCCTGGTGAAATAGCTCAGAAGTTCTGATTTTCTAGATATTCCATGGAATTGTCACTAATTCTTCGAAATGCAGTGACGCCCGTCGACGCCCGTCGACGCCCGTCGTTACGCCTTAACGCTCTAACATAACGCCTTAGACGCCATGATATAGACTGGAGAGAGAACAACAACAACAACAACAACGATGACACATGAGAGAACAACAACAACAAGAAGTTTTTTCATATAGTTTATTTTCCCCAATGTTACAGCATACCCACGCTGGGGGAGCCGCGTTGGGTATGTTTACAACTCAAAAAGACTCTTGCCCAATCAGAGGCCACCATTTGCATCTGTCATATTCGTCCCTGTCCGTTAGATGTATTCTTGTTCAATCAGAAGTCGCCATTTCAGCAAGTTCCATCTTCGACCATGTTCGCTCTGAACCGTTTATTCTAATCATCGTCGGACAGGCCTGGATATTCTTCGGGCAGCATGTCCTGAAACAGTTGTTTGCGCATTCTGATCGCATTTTCCAGAGCCTCGGTGGGTGGTAGCCCCATAGCCTCTTCCAAGTGACGCTTGGTCTTCATGATGGACCTGTGCGTGGGATCGCCTTTCATTTCAAGCGGTAGTAAGGTATACTGTTCATAGATCGCCATGGCTGTTTTCCTGATGCGGGGGCGCATTTGGGTGTACGTCTGTTGTAAATTATCCTTTCCGGCGTCCTCAATCGCTGCAGCGTAAGTATTGATAGCTGCTGTCACAATACGATCCCAGAAGGTAGGTTCTGCCTCACTTTCCACGGACGTATGCTGACTATCTGAGGTCAAGCTCCCCGCATCACTAGATAGACTCTCGGCAATCTCTGTTTCGGTATCAGTCGGTACACTCTCAGCAGTCTCTGTATCAGCATCCGCCTCAACGGACTCCTCAGAGTCTTCAATCCCATGTATAGTTTTCTGGTGTCGCATCATATCGTAATGTCTGGTGAACGTGCGTTCGCACTCAGAGCAAGTATAAGACATGTTGACGGTTGAACGTCGACTGTGCGTGTTTTTGGCAATACGATCGCTTTTATAGACAGTAACGCCCGTCAACGCTTAGCTTAACGCTTCAACGCCCTGGTGAATTAGCTCAGAAGCTGTGATTTCCATGGAATTGACACCAATTCATCGAAATGCAGCGACGCCCGTCAACGCCCGTCGTTACGCCTTAACGCCCGTCTCAACGCCTTAACGCCCGTCTCAACGCCTTAACACACTTTCTTAACGCTTTAACGTCGTTTAATGATGCGTTCAAACAAACGTTGCTTTTGTGCTATTGCTCTGACATACGCCGCCATTTTGGAGCCGCCATGTTGGATCCGCCATTTTGGAACCGCCATCTTCGATATCGCTTCTGATTGGACGAGAGCTCTGTGACGGATTTGAAATACTCGCTTCTGATTGGTGTACGTCGCTAAAGGTGACCGGAACTGACGTTTGACCCCGGCGCGCAAAGGTTTCCACCGCGGTGGAAGCCTTTACACCGCGCGCGCCGGGGTCAAAGGTCAGTTCCGGTCAACACTTGCTCTAAGCTAAGCGTTGACGGGCGTTACTGTCTATAAAAACGAGCGTATTTCCAAAAACACGCACAGTCGACGTTCATCCGCCAACATGACTTATACTTGCTCTGAGTGCGAACGCACGTTCACCAGACATTACGATATGATGCGACACCAGAAAACTATACATGGGATTGAAGACTGTGAGGAGTCCGTGGAGGCGGATGCTGATACAGAGACTGCTGAGAGTGTACCGACTGATACCGAAACAGAGATTGCCGAGAGTCTATCTAGCGATGCGGGGAGCTTGACCTCAGATAGTCAGCATACGTCCGTGGAAAGTGAGGCAGAACCTACCTTCTGGGATCGTATTGTGACAGCAGCTATCAATACTTATGCTGCAGCGATCGAGGACGCCGGAGAGGATAATTTACAACAGACGTACACCCAAATGCCACCCCGCATCAGGAAAACAGCCATGGCGATCTATGAACAGTATACCTTACTACCGCTTGAAATGAAAGGCGACCCCACGCACAGGTCCATCATGAAGACCAAGCGTCACTTGGAAGAGGCTATGGGGCTACCACCCACCGAGGCTCTGGAAAATGCGATCAGAATGCGCAAGCAACTGTTTCAGGACATGCTGCCTGAAGAATATCCAGGCCTATCCGACGATGATTAGAATAAACGGTTCAGAGCGAACATGGCCGAAGATGGAACTTGCTGAAATGGCGACTTCTGATTGGACAAGAATACATCTAACGGACAGGAACGAATATGACAGATGCAAATGGTGGCCTCTGATTGGGCAAGAGTCTTTTTGAGTTGTAAACATACCCAACGCGGCTCCCCTAGCGTGGGTATGCTGTAACATTGGGGAAAATAAACCATATGAAAAAACTTCTTGTTGTTGTTGTTCTCTCATGTGTCATCGTTGTTGTTGTTGTTGTTGTTCTCTCTCCGGTCTATATCATGGCGTCAAGGCGTTATGTTAGAGCGCTAAGGCGTAACGACGGGCGTCGACGGGCGTCACTGCATTTCGAAGAATTAGTGACAATTCCATGGAATATCTAGAAAATCAGAACTTCTGAGCTATTTCACCAGGGCGTTGAAGCGTTAAGCTTGGCGTTGGCGGACGTTGCTACAAGATGACACCTCATACGACGCATTCGGACCAGGGATGGTCCCTCTCTACACCAAATACCTTCCTTCACTGCCCCAAAATGGCTCTCACACAGCCCATCAGATGCCCCTTCCGAATGCTTCACTTTGATACCTCATATGACCCCATTGGACAATTAGTGGCTCCCCTAGCTCCAAAACGTCTAGCGGGACCCATACAGGGTCTAGTTTTCGACACTAGGTGACCACATCCCGACGAATTGGCCAGTTTTCGACACCGGATGTGCCGCCATCTTGAACATACGTGCCGCCATCTTGGGTATGTCCCATAATGCACCGGGTGAAAATACTCGCTTCTGATTGGCTGAGAGCTCTGTGACGGATTTGAAATACTCGCTTCTGATTGGACGAGAGCTCCGCATTGCGTCTGCGCATGCGCAGAATGATATTCCTACCGCACACCCAACCCAGCAGATGCCCCTTCAGGAATGCTTCATTTTGATACCTCACTCGACCCCATTGGTCCACTAGGGGCTCCCCTAGCTCCAAAACGCCTATTTCCATACCCTT
>JAVTVY010050060.1:0-22314 GCA_036873755.1 Hanleya hanleyi | reverse complement strand
TAATACCAGGTACACAACAATACTACAGCCTAGTACCAGGCACAACAATAATACTGCCGCCTAATACCAGGTACACAACAATACTATAGCCTAATACTAGTACAACCTAGTACCAGGGATACAACAATACTACAACATAGTACCAGATACACAACATTACCACAGCCTAGTACCAGATACAGAACAATACTACAGCCTAATACGAGATACACAACAATACTACAGCCTAGTACCAGATATACAACATTACCACAGCCTAGTACCAGATACAGAACAATACTACAGCCTAATACTAGTACAACCTAGTACCAGATACACAACAATACTACAGCCTAGTACCAGATACACAACAATACTACAGCCTAGTACCAGATATACAACAATACTACAGCCTAGTACCAGATACACAACAATACTACAGCCTAGTACCAGATATACAACAATACTACAGCCTAATACCAGGTACACAACAATACTACAGCCTAGTACCAGATACACTACAATACTACAGCCTAGTACCATATACACAACAATACTACAGCCTAGTACCAGGTACACAACAATACTACAGCCTAGTACCAGATACACAACAATATTACAGCCTAATACCAGGTACACAACAATACTACAGCCTAGTACCAGATACACAACAATACTACAGCCTAGTACCAGATACACAACAATACTACAGCCTAGTACCAGATACACAACAATACTACAGCCTAATACCAGATACACAACAATACTACAGCCTAGTACCAGATACACAACAATACTACAGCCTATTACCAGGTACACAACAATACTACAGCCTAGTACCAGATATACAACAATACTACAGCCTAATACCAGGTACACAACAATACTACAGCCTAATACCAGGTACACAACAATACTACAGCCTAGTACCAGATACACAACAATACTACAGCCTAGTACCAGATACACAACAATACTACAGCCTAGTACCAGATACACAACAATACTACAGCCTAGTACCAGGTACACAACAATACTACAGCCTAGTACCAGTACACAACAATACTACAGCCTAATACCAGGTACACAACAATACTACAGCCTAGTACCAGATACACAACAATACTACAGCCTAGTACCAGATACACAACAATACTACAGCCTAGTACCAGATACACAACAATACTACAGCCTAGTACCAGGTACACAACAATACTACAGCCTAGTACCAGGTACACAACAATACTACAGCCTAGTACCAGATACACAACAATACTACAGCCTAGTACCAGATACACAACAATACTACAGCCTAGTACCAGATACACAACAATACTACAGCCTAGTACCAGATACACAACAATACTACAGCCTAGTACCAGGTACACAACAATACTACAGCCTAGTACCAGATACACAACAATACTACAGCCTAGTACCAGATACACAACAATACTACAGCCTAGTACCAGATACACAACAATACTGTTAAACGGATCCATGAATCTATTGAAAACAAATAGAACTGGGCCCTATGCGAGTGAACAATACATCTGATATGATCTCATAAAGTCGATTCCTCACTTTGGTCGTGTCGCTCCCTCACTTCAGATTTGTTTTTCCCTTTGACTCTCATGCCTGCATACATGTATCACAATGCCATGTTCACAACAATACTACAGCCTACCATTTACATGTATCAATGAGATGATAACCTGAGTTGCTCAGGGATGAGTCCTCCCACCATATATACATGTATATGCTGTACAGAGGATAGCAAAAAAACTTAAACCAACACATTGAATTATCTGTCATAAAGTAGCTTATTATGATAAAATGATATGCTCAAGGGTGGCACACAGATATATGGAATTTAAGAAAACTTTGTTTATTTCACCAACCATTCCCTGTTTAAAAATATATATACCCATTAGCCTACTTAAAGCCAAACCCAGGGGTGGATTGGTGAAAATGTTAATTATCCAGGTATATTAAGGGTGGTGGGGAGGTGTTACTGCAATGAAAATCATCCACAGGTGGTAAGCAGACCATGTGTCTCACTAAAACTAAATTGGTCTAATAAAATTTCAGAAGGATACAAAAGCTGAAAAGAAGCGAAAAACAGAAATGAATTTTTGTTCTGCATGTACATGTGGCACATGCAGAAGCCAGTGTACAGAAAAACTGCCCCTCCCCCCCCCAAAAAAATCCAATATGGTAAACTGAGAATTTGCTTGATCAATGTTTATGAAGCCTGTTTTATCCTACACCATGTTCAACATGTAATGTTCATGTGAAGAGTAAAATGAGTAAAATGTTTGTTTCATGCAACATACATTTACTATTGTATAAATCATAATTGGATTAATTTCACTGAGAATTATCCAGCGAAATGGAATTTGTACTCAATTGCTGTTGTCTACTCGACAGCTTGACAAATTGACATTGTGTTTGTTTGGTGTACTTAATGTAGTTCATATTCTTTCCGAATCCCTAAAATGGACAAATCATGTATAATTGTTCCCTGGCAGCTATGTACATGTTGATGTCAACATGTTTAATATCAACATGTAAATGTCAGTAGGACATGCCTGTTGTGTATATGTTATAGGTTTGTGTGGGGAGAACAACTGTTCTCTATTATCACAGCATGTTAGAACTACATATCCCTGCCACTCTGTGAGCCAGCTGGTATGTTAACATATATGTGTCTATGAGAGCAGATGAGATCATACTGTTTTTGTGACCTAGTAAGTTATAAATTGTACTCAATCCATCTGAGTTCTTTACATCTAATTCCTATCCAGAGGTTAAAGGTCAACTGAAAAGCTTTCCAATGTTCTGTTAAAATGTCATAAAACAAGAACTTCTATAGTTGTTACAAATATGTGTGGTAATAGTTCTGTGGGTTATTGTTTTATTTTGGGTATATGAGAAGTCAAAACTTATACCACCAGAAAACGAGAGCCAGAACTTCTAAAAATGTCATCGCTTGCCTCCCGTTTTTGGAACGTCATGACGTTATAGTGGTCCTCGCTCATTCATCCGACGTAGCATGAGGTCACATTTAAATAAAACTTGAATGAAGGAGACCGCTATATAACGTCATAACGTTCTACAAACCAAGAGAGACAAGCGATGCAAGTTTTCAAGACGGATTTATAAAAGGAACAGGATAACTTAAATATTGTTATTAGTACAAATTGCAAAATATATTCGCCCCCAAAAAGTTATGTCACATAAGACAAGATGTATATAAGCAACATTTTAGATAAAATTAAAAGCTTTGCAGTTCACCTTTAAGGAGCATTTATTGTGGGATGTTGTTGTAACAGGAGTATTTGTCAACATAAAAAACAGTGGAGAATATATTGAAATTAACACATCACAACAAGCTAAAAATATACACACACGTCATAATTTAGGTTGTCTGGATGCAATATTAATGCAAATCTGTTGGGAGGAAAACATTTTAGAACATTTTTAATTTTGTTAAGTTTTGGTGCAAACATTTTGAGATTAAACAAAATACATGTATGTTTTGCTAAACAGTTAACCCTGTCTTTTTGAAAATTGAGGGTGAGTGTTCAATTAAATTCGATCACCCCAATATATTTGGTGAGAAAGTCTGATAGAATTATTGGAACATATCCTGCTGATTCAGTGAGTGTAATCATCAAATTACTTAATTAGGCTAGCAAACCTGGCTGAGCATGAGATACATGTACATGTAGTATTACAGTGTTGTATGTGGACTGGAATATTGTCTTGCTGACCACCAATAACCCATTAAGGTGCAGGAATGGTTATTATTGTCTCGCATGCTATTTAGCAGATCTGCTACTTCGCAAATAATTTCTAAAATCAGTGATATTTAGAAAGGGGTGTGCTACTTTGAAGATAATTTCTAGGATTACTGCTAGTTAGCACTTTGACTTGCCTGTTCCCAAAGGAAATATATTGTATAATTAGCACAAATGCTAAATATTGAATATTTCTTTCTAAATTGCAGCCAGAAGAAATATTCGATATTTATGATAACTCGCAAACGCAAATTGTCGGACTGCCTCTCCCGAAAGAAAATATATTCTATAATTAGCACAAATGCTAAATATTGAATATACATTTTCATTTGTGGTCTGTGCAACTCCACTCAGACAATAACAGATTATTCTATCGTTCTTCCTGGTTAAACAACGCGCATGTGCTGGTATATAGGCTGTTTAAGACAGCCCCAAGTAATGCTTGATTGGTGCCTACAGAACGGGCGATATAAAGGCAACCTCACTGATGCAGACAGCTGACATGTATTCAGACTTATGGCACAACAAACCAATCACTCAACGATGACCGAAGGTGTTTCGGAGACAATCGGTCCTTTTCATTGTAATTTTGAAAGAAACAAAACACCAAAAACAACATCTTCCTTTGGTACTTGATTGCAACAATCAAATTATATTCTAATTAGATGATATTATAAAGGTGCTAAATATTGAATATATTGTCTTTTCTCCGACACGGTGATACAGATATTTTAATGCGAATCTCTTCTAATTATAGTAGATTATAAAAGTGCTAAATATTGAATATATTGTCTTTTCTCTGAAAAGACTCTTGTGGATTTTTAACTGCGAATCACTTCTATTTAGTATAGATTATAAAAGTGCTAAATATTGAATATATTGTCTTTCCCAGACTCCAGCTACATATTTGAGTGCGAATCTTTTCTAATTATATGATATTATAAAGGTGCTAAATATTGAATATATTGTCTTTTCCCAGACGCCAGATAGATATTTACATTGTAACTGCAAATCTCTTCTAATTAGATGATATTATCAAAGTGCTAAATATTCAATATATTATCTGTTCTCAAATGTCACCTACATATTTAAATGCGAATATATTCTAATTAGATGATATTATAAAGGTGCTAAATATTGAATATATTGTCCTTTCTTCGACACGGTGTTACAGATATTTTGATGCGAATCTCTTCTAATTATATTAGATTATAAAAGTGCTAAATATTGAATATATTGTCTTTTCTCCGAAAAGGGTCTTGTGGATATTTAACTGCGAATCTCTTCTATTTAGTATAGATTATAAAAGTGCTAAATATTGAATATATTGTCTTTTCCCAGATGCCAGCTACATATTTGAGTGTGAATCTTTTCTAATTATATATGATATTATAAAGGTGCTAAATATTGAATATATTGTCTTTTTCCAGACGCCAGATAGATATTTAACTGTGAATCTTTTCTAATTAGATGATATTATCAAAGTGCTAAATATTCAATATATTGTCTGTTCTCAAACGTCACCTACATATTTAAATGCGAATATATTCTAATTAGATGATATTATAAAGGTGCTAAATATTGAAGATATTGTCCTTTCTCCGACACGGTGTTACAGATATTTTAATGCGAATCTCTTCTAATTAGATTAGATTATTAAAGTGCTAAATATTGAATATATTGTCATTTCTTCGAAAAGGCTCTTGTGGAAATTAAACTGCGAATCTCTTCTATTTAGTATAGATTATAAAAGTGCTAAATATTGAATATATCATCTTTTCCCAGACGCCAGCTACATATGTAAGTGCGAATTTTTTCTAATTAGATAATATTATAAAGGTGCTAAATATTGAATATATTGTCTTTCTCGGACGCCAGCTAGATATTTAACTGCGAATCTCTTCTAATTAGATGATATTATCAAAGTGCTAAATATTCAATATATTGTCTGACGTCAGCTACATATTTATGTGCGAATCTATTCTAATTAGATAATATTATAAAGGTGCTAAATATTGAATATATTGTCCTTTCTCTGACACGGAGTTACAGATATTTTAATGCGAATATATTCTAATTAGACTAGATTATAAAAGTGCTAAATATTGAATATAGAAGCTATTAAAGTAACCCACTTTTCTGCCTACTGCGAAGTTTAGCAAAAATATCTGCACAATATTGCCAAGTATGCTATATAGCACCATGTTAAAGCATAGGAAATTTGAAAAGTATCTAAAAAAAAAGCCAATCCTGCACCTAACTCACCTTAGGCTTAGTGAGGTGGCTTAGCAAAAAGATCGTGACACGCTGGACCAAAGCACCAAACTTGGCACATCCATCACTTGAGGCATACAGAACAATATCAGAAGGGGTGCCCATTGCTCTGGGCCGTGTGACGCCCTCTGGCCCCCAAAAGGGCATCTAAGGGAAAATATTATCATTGAAAAAATAGTTGGCTTCCCAATAGCTTCATGACTTTCGTTATCCTTGAGGCTAGGGAGCTGAAACTTTCTACATTATATCTTTGGTTCCAACGCTACAATAAAATGTAACAAAATTGAAGATGGCCTCTATGATGATGTCACAGTGACGTCATATTATAAAAATAAGCCATTTTATTGACGATTATTCTGATCGATTTTTCAAATTTTGTATTTGTGCCATTTTCTTCACTAAAATTGCCTTGTAAATCAGTAAATAATCATCTGATATGAAATAAAATATTATTATGCACTTCCATGTAGACAAAATACACCAGTTTTGAAGAAAATATGACAAAAACACAACTGTCGCCCATTTTGAATTTACCCATGATCCTCTTCTCCGAGAATTAAATGGCCCTAATATGATTTGCTATATGGACACAAAGTGCCAGCTCTCAACACTTCCGAGCATCAGAGAAAATGTTATTGGTAAGAGCGAGGGGGGGATGAAGGTGAATCCAACAATAACAATTAAACACAGGATCCTCCCTATTCAGTATCATTTTACTAGTGGGTGTGCCTGCAGAACCGGCATATAATTGGAGTAGTGCACGTGTGCTGAACCATGCACATGTAAATGTGTAAATATAATGGTATTGTTACCCAGTGGGAATAAGGTGTACTTTCAGGCCCCTCCCCCAATCTGCCTCTGAACCTGAAATCGTCCTAAGCACTCTCGGTCATGTCAATAGTGACGGATAGAAGTCAACGTGTTATTTTAATGTTAATTTCATGTTCCTGTCCCTCAAAGGGCGTTAAATGCAATTTCCGATCCTTCCTGTGTCTATTCACTCTCTGAAATCCCTATAGTTATCCTGAAAATGTTTGACAGGCTTTTGACCAAAAAAACCCCAATATTGCGGGCCTCTATTTTCACACTTGGTATTCCCACAGCTATCTTGACAAAGTTCCATGAACATTCGACCAAAGCTAGCTGTGTCCATTCAATGATAATATATAGACAAGTGCTACAACATGTTACTTGTATGTTGCGCGGGTGATTGGGTGGGTACAGGTTCCTGTTGCTTCAAAGCATTTTGCTGAGAAGCAACAGGGACTTGATAATGTGATGTCTAGCACTGTAATATCACTTGTCTTTATTGCATCATGTAAGCGTCCTGTCTTTGTCTTGTGTGCTGTCCTCAGTGTTTTATAGGGTGGATGGGGAGGGTGTCTGGTTTCATGCTGCTTCAAAGATTTCTTCTTTGAAGTAACAGGAACGCAACTTGGCTGGGTGGTGCTTAGTTGGTTCATCGCGATATAGCTGAGATATTGTTGAAAGCCACGCTAAATTCTATTCACTCACTCACCCTTACTCGTATGTTGCATGTTCTCGGTCTCCATTGGGCGTTAAATGTTCTTTTGATTCCTCCTTGGTTTTAGACTCCCTTTAGTTTTCTGGCCATACAGCTCTGTTAGCTATCCTGATGTAATTTGATGGCCTTCCAATAAAAAATCCCGGCCTCCAACAGGCGTAAGATGCCCTTTTTGGGTTTGTTCTTTTCAGTTTCACCCTCACTGACTCCAACACTCTTCAGATGAAGGTTCGTACCATTTCGTCCAATAATTTTGGCTTTTTTTCGGCGGTCACAAATATACAAACAGAGACGTATAGAACTAAACACAAGTCCCCGGCCCGTGTAACACTTGTTAATTCAGCTATTCTTCTCTCGAACTTAAAATTAGAAAGATTGAAATTGGAGCGATATGCAAGAAGTGGGAAAAATTGACATCTGTCGACTAAAAAGCAACCATATGACTTAACAGGAAAGCTTCCCTTGGCACCTCACCTGCAGACCCGAGAATATGGTGGATTCTCGGTCGTAGCCTTAGTATCTCAGACGCGCTTTTATTGCAGCTGTTAATATGGATACTATGAAGTATCCCCACGGCCCCTAGCAACGCCTTAAGCGGAATTAGATATGCTAGCTCGTGAGCTGTGATGACAGATCAACTCAAACAAATAACTCATCGGATGTTAATGGATGAGCATCGAGGACGTCTGATGAAGTAAACGCCTCAACATGGGGTGTCGTGAATCTGGTAAATGCTAGAATACCCTAAAAAACTGTCCAGTCTTGGACATTTCCATCTTTTTTTTCATTTTACGAGATGAAAAGCTAAATTGTAAATTTTTACAAGAATAAGGGGCGATTGTTTCCTTTTACACAGGCGATTATGTAAACCTAATTGGTATAGGTGGTTTCAGCCACCCGGCTCTCCCTTCTCAGAAAACGTTTCCCTGATACTCCAAAACGAAGAAACGTCGAGGGCTGTAACTTAGAGCAGTTATAGCTTATGATACTCATGTTAATTTGAGCCTGTTGCATAAAACTCGGAGCACAGCTTCATGAGTAAATTCATAATGGATAACATTAGGGTGTACCAGAAAGTTCTGTTTTCATCGTATTCTTTCAAAATTAATGTGTTGTTTTTCGTAAAAGTGCTCAAAAGTATTTTATCTCAAATAAGATGATTATTTACTCATTTACCAGGCAGTTTCAGCGAAGAAAATTCCACAAATAAAAAATGGGAAAAATCGGTCCGAAAAATCGTCCGCAAAATGACTTATTTTGGGAATATGATGTCGCTGTGATGTCATCATGGCCGCCATTTTGGATTTTGTGACATTTACAGGTAGCGCATGAACCAGTGATACAGTGTGCCAAGTATCAGCTTCCCAGCCTGAAGGATAATGAAAATAACGAAGCTGTTTCTAGGCTAACTATTCTTTAAATAACAACATTGCCCCTCAGATGCCATTTTGGGGGCCAGAGGGCATCACACAGCCCAGAGCAAATTGCACCCCTTCTGATATTGTTCTATATGCCTCAAGTGATGAGTGTGCCAAATTTGGTGCTTTGGTCCAGCGTGTCACGATCGCCCCAAAATATGACCCTAAGCTACCTCACTACCTATACATGTCCATGAACTAACCATGTGTTGACAGTCTGACATTTCTCATATCCTGTTATCCTCATTGTTTATGACCATGGTCTACATGTACCTGTGCTTGATTGTGTAGGTCAAACAGTGTGCAATAGTAATAGTTCAGCCATGCCAGCTGGTCTGTATGTGTGCCCTCATTAAGGATAGCTATCCCCTTAGAGGGTCAAAATTGGTCATTTTTTTTTTTATTTCTTCATTCAAATATTCACTATTTCCTCTAACATTTGGTGAAAAAATGAAATAAAAATTATAAATAGAAGTGCTTCAATATTAGGATTAAAAATTTAGTTTCCGAGGCCCTGGAACAATAAACAGATTGCCTTAGCTTGGGCTTGGCTACTATTATTTTTGTCTGTTAAATTTCCCTTTCCAAAACTCATTTCCGCAGTATTATGGTAAGCTAATTATCTATTAGTCCTACTTATTTACATTAATGTACCCCCTTCTGATCAAAACCATGCAAACATCCTTATTTTTGTTTCTAATTATGACAGTGACACTTCACTCAGACACCCGCCGTGAAGTAATCTACACAGGTGTGAACAAGTTTTAGCAGGTTTTTAAAGTTTAAATTGGACTTTAAACCGACTTGATGAAAAAAACTTAGTGTAATAGTTATCCAGAATAAACAGGAATTCGAGTAGGTCCCATTAGACAGATTAAAAATGTATTTGACAGTAGAATTCAAGCAAAAAATAGGGATTAATTCATCAGATGTATAGCTGGACACATTTTGCCCGATTTCTAGCCTTTCATTTTTGTACAAAATCCGAAATTCAAACGTTTATTTCTCAAAAAGTATCCATGCTACGCTTTTGAAATTTGGCATGCTTGTTACTTATAAGGTGATCTAGAAAACTTTATCTCACTTTTTGTAAGTTCGGCTTCATTTTTTAATTATCCAACTTTTAAGACAAACGACCGTAAAAAAGTACATTTTTTTCAATTTATTTTAGTAAAATGGATAATAAAAACAAAACCAGGCAAAAATTTTAAAAAAATGAGATAAAGTTTACTACATGTAGTTCGAATTGTCTCCTACCAAGTTTGAAGGTATACCATCAAAGTTGAAACAAGACCAACAGTTTTCATGAAATTTCCATTGAAAAATGGACGCTATTGTTTTCATTTTAATTTTTACCCTCGGCCATTTTGGCCTCGGGGTATTGTCGTTGCCATGTACGTCCGTCCGTCCGTTAACGCATTTTAGGCAAAACCGCTTGAGATACAACCACCAAATTTTCTACACTTATTTATCTAGTGCTAAGTCAGACGCCTATTGAAAGTGGCTTCCCTCGGCCCATATTTTACAGAGTTCTGCCCCTTTACAGATATATTAATTTCTATTTCTGTCCTATATGCCTGAATATAACCAACTATATCTGCAGAACTGTGTTTGGTATAGCTACTATATTTTGGAAACTTATTTATATTGTTGTATTCTACAAGCCAACAAAGGATTACTCGCCTCGGCTTATGGAGTTATGCCCCTTTCGGATGTGATAATCTTCGATTTTGTTATCTGTAGTTGAATGTACAAGTTATATCTGCAGATCCGTGTTCAGTATAGCTTATTCGTCTCGGTTCTTATTTTACAGTAGTGCTAAGTCCGACGCCTATTGAAAGTGGCCCATACTTTACAGAGTTATGCCCCTTTACTGATATATTAATTTCTATTTCTGTCCTATATGCCTGAATGTAATCAACTATATCTGCAGAACTGTGTTTGGTATAGCTACTATTTTTTGGAAACTTATTTATATTGTTGTATACAAGGATTTCTCGCCTCAGCTTATGGAGTTATGCCCCTTTCAGATGTAATAATCTCCAATTTTGTTATCTGTAGCTGAATGTACAACTTAAATCTGCAGATCCATGTTCGATACAGCTTATTCGTCTCGGTTCTTATTTTACAGAGTGCTAAGTCAGACGCCTATCGAAAGTGGCTCCCCTCGACCTATATTTTACAGAGTTATGCCCCTTTAAGGATATATAATTTTTCTATTTCTGTCCTATATGCCTGAATGTAACCAACTACCGGTATATCTTGATCATCCCACATAGAACTATCTCTTCCCCAATTCAAACTACACATGGGTCACAATCACTTGGGGAAAGCCGAGGGGTTTTGATTAGATCAATCTCATGTTTAAAATTGAAATATTTTCTACACAGTAGCAGCGTCAGTTATACAAATCATATAGTTGGAATCCCTACGATGTATGCTTTCATAAAATATATAGTTTATTATGGTTATCTTGTATATTTATTGATACAGACGACAAATTGTCATGGGGGTGCAAAAACTGCCTCTAAGGGGATAGCTATCCTTAAAGGTGAACTGAAAAGCTTTCCAATGTTCTGTTAAAATATCATAAAACAAGAACTTCTATAGTTGTTACAATTATGTGTGGTAATAGTTCTGTGGGTTATTGTTTTATTTGGGGTATATGAGAAGTCAAAACTTATACCGAGAGCCAGAACTTTTAAAAACGTCATCGCTTGCCTCCCGTTGTTTTTGGAACGTCATGACGTTATAGTGGTCCTCGTTCATTCATCCGACGTAGCATGACGTCACATTTGAATAAAACTTGAATGAAGGGGACCACTATAACGTCATAACGTTCTACAAACCAAGAGAGACAAGCGATGCAAGTTTTCAATACGGATTTATAACAGGATAACTTAAATATTGTTTTTAGTACAATTTTGCAAAATATATTTGCCCCAAAAACGTATAAAAGTTATGTCACATAAGACAAGATGTATATAAGCAACAATTTAGATAAAATTAAAAGCTTTGCAGTTCACCTTTAATGACACATGCCTATTTTTATGTAGGTCAGCACAATGGAAGACACATATCGGAAATTAATCAACTCCAAACCAAGTTGAAGTTTGTCATGTTTGTCTGTTCTAGAAATTTTGTAACTCTTCTAAGAAAACTAAAATGACCCATTTTGGACAAAACATTCGATAGTATAAAACAAACACGTTGGTGTCTAATAACTACGTGCTGGCTGAAAAACACACTTGACTCACCTGAATATATCTATGATGCAATATTCATGTACAGGTGCAGTTCAATGATGATAGGAAATAACCTAGGTGAATATCTGTGTCACTATGTAGTACAATGCAGGTAAAAGTGACTAATATTTGAACTATGGCTTTGATGTATCTTGTATTTCATGAAATATTGCCAGAGGGACATGTACATGTACATACAATTTTACAACTTATGTACATGATTGTCCAGAAAGGTGTCTGTCCATCTCTTAGATACTCCACATGTATTTCACAACTTGGAGCCCCTTAATTTGATTGATTCATCAGAGAAGAAATTGAATTCTTTAGTTTCAGATAAAAACAGGCAAATATGGAAGTTGGACATTGATTTATTAATTCTCAGACAATGTATTAACAGGCTGTAAGACAGAATGGATGACCGACGAGTGGCCGATTACTTTGTGGTGGCTGGCCTCCCGGAGAATCCATTTCCCATGGAGGAGTTCTCCAATGAGGCCATCATCAAACACACCCACAAACTGGACCCCATCACGGACATAGCCGTCATCAATAAAAGTCTGGGGGAGAAGATACCGAAAGGATTCACCTGCATTGAACGTACTCCTACGGGATTAGCCGCTGACCTCAATCACGGCAGTATAAGATGTTCAGAGATGTTCTTATGTTGCAGACGAGGCCGAGACAAGGCACCCTTGTCAGACATTGGGTAAATTGTGTTTTTTACCCCTCGGCCATTTTGGCCTCTATTGTCGTTGCCATGTACGTCCATCCGTACGTCCGTCCGTCCGTCCGTTAACGCATTTTAGGCAAAACCGCTTGAGATACAACCACCAAATTTTCAACACTTATTTATCTAGTGCTAAGTCAGACGCCTATTGAAAGTGGCTTCCCTTGGCTCATATTTTACAGAGTTCTGCCCTTTTACAGATAATTCAATTTCTATTTCTGTCCTATATGCCTGAATATAACCAACTATATCTGCAGAACTGTGTTTGGTATAGCTAGGCCTACTATATTTTGGAAACTTATTTATATTGTTGTATTCTACAAGCCAACAAAGGATTACTCGCCTCGGCTTATGGAGTTATGCCCCTTTCGGATGTTTTAATCTCCGATTTTGTTATCTTTAGTTGAATGTACAAGTTATATCTGCAGATCCGTGTTCGGTACAGCTTATTCGTCTCGGTTCTTATTTAACAGTAGTACTAAGTCAGACGCCTATCGAAAGTGGCCCATACTTTACAGAGTTATGCCCCTTTACTGATATATTAATTTCTATTTCTGTCCTATATGCCTGAATCAACCAACTATATCTGCAGAACTGTGTTTGGTATAGCTAAGTATTTGGAAACTTATTTATATTGTTGTATTCTACAAGCCAACAAAGGATTACTCGCCTCGGCTTATGGAGCCTCTTTCGGATGTAATAATCTCCAATTTTGTTATCTGTAGCTGAATGTACAAGTTATATCTGCAGATCCATGTTCGGTACAGCTTATTCGTCTCAGGTCTTATTTTACAGAGTGCTAAGTCAGACGCCTATCGAAAGTGGCTCCCCTCGACCCATATTTTACCGAGTTATGCCCCTTTACAGATATATTATTTTTCCTTTTCTGTCCTGTATGCCTGAATATAACCAACTACCAGTAGATCTTGATCATCCCACATAGAACTATCTCTTCCCCAATTCACACTACACATGGGTCACAATCACTTGGGGAAAGCTGAGGGGTTTTGATTAGATCAATCTCATGTTTTATTGGTTCTCTTTGTTTGAAGTCAAAATCAAATTTCAACATTTGTATCCATAGTGAAGTACAATGTTGGTTGGTTGGTTTGATTGGGCACTCCATCGTATTACAATGGGCACTGGTCATACAGAGTATGTCGTGCAACCCGTTTCCCCACACCGCCCTACACATGCTCCCTCATACCAATGATGCATATAGCCACCGGTAATTCCCCATTATAATATCTTCTTTACATCTGTATCCATATCATCTAACCTTGTTCAGGTCCCACAGAGTAAGCCTTGCAACCCGTTCCCCCACACCACCATACACATGCTCCCTCATACCAATGACCCATAGCCATCGGTAATGTAGTGTGCTTGTAATTGCTGTCTTGCACTACAATGTATAATTCAAGTTAATCCTTTGACAATACTATCTGCCCTGTTAGCATCGGCAGGTGAATTGACCCGTGGCTGCCTTCTTGATTTGTGGTTCGTTAATCGGGTCACTTCCTCACTCTTCAGCCTAGGAAATATATTTAATCGATGATAACTCAACTATCTTTTAACTTGAAGTTGGCAAAATTATCTTAAATGTCGCTTAGAATATTATGGTCCTTTCTTGGGATAGCAGAATAAATTGATCCATTTTTATCTCGCTTTATGAAAAGATGGGGAGATATTGTGAGGGGGGAAAGATTATGTCGGTGTAAAAAAAAAATCAAGAAAAATTCAGAAAAAATATATAAAAAATATGGGGGGTTGGGTGTTCCACCTGGGGGCTCAGTTATGGAACTACCTTTGGGATAGAGTTTTTCGTTTAGCTGAAGTGCATGGTACATAGAAAAGTTTGCTGCAGTTGTGAGCTGTCACTGGATACACATGTGTCTTATGATTAGAGGATGTACCTGTGCTATTTGTGAGATGAAATATTAATTTTTGTCCAAATTATGAGGTTTTGGACTTCGTAATTTGCCAATTATAAGGTTTTTTTTAGACAAAAATGTAATGAAAAGTTGACTGAATTTCTCAGGTTTCATTGGATGATTATGAAACTTGGTGCACATATTTCATATGATCTGGAGACGGGCAACCATTTGGCCATTTTTGAGCATTGCAATTTTGCTCATTTTTCACTTAAATAAAACCTTTTTCTCTCAAAATATTCAACAACATGTACTTAACAGATGTACATAATTTGATATCTGTTATAGCAAAACTTTCTGATATTCACCGATTTAAAATCGGACAAAAACGCTAATTTCGCCATTTTTGGCATTTGGTGGGGACATGGCCATTCATAAACTTTTAAAGTAAGAAACAAATAAAGTTAGACAAATGGAAGATATTCAGTCTCTAGAAGTATATCTATGAAAATATTGAATAAAAAAGATATATATATATGTAATTTAGTGAAATTAATTATTTTTTTTTAAATCCAGGGGAGATAACCCCGTGTGAAAATGAAGTTTTGTCATAATTCACCATTCAAGGCACATAATATGTTAAATTTTAGACTTCCTAATGGTATCTGATTGAACTAAATGGTGACAAATTATGCTGCCCATCCACAAATGGCAACAATTATGAATTAAACTGTAAAATGAAATTTTTGGGGTGAATAATAATTCATAAATCATCAAGGGCAGGTAACTCCTTACAGGTCATACAGTGTTCTTGACTAATGGAAGGGAAACCGTGTTGAGTTAGGCTTTCTAGATGAAATATTATTAAACAAGACAAGTTATTCTGTATTTGCATAAACACTTGGCTTTCTTTTTACTTGTATACCACTTCCTGTTACAGAAACCACCCTCTAGATCCAGGATCTCCAGGGGGTGGGGCCAAATGAGCTTTTGGTAATAGGAAACACAGAACAAGAAATCATGGTAGCAATGCTGGGCTGAAGCTATTGGTAAAACTTAAAATTGGTGTACTTAATGAAGTTAGTATTTACTATTAATAAAATAAACATAAAATATTGCATAATGGAAATTAATAATATGAAATCTTAAGAGCAGAGCTACCAATAAGACTTACAAATTGAAGGAGAGAGAGAGTTCGATTTTCAAATTTTAGGTCCTGCACTGCATGGCTTATACCCATATACAGTCAGCAGTCATCATGTATCTGCTCATAGTTATAATGCAGCACACATAATATACAAATATAATATATAATTATAACATATTCACTTCTATAACTGAACAATTCACATCAGCTTAAATAGTAACTTCACTCTGTATATATTTCAATTTCTATAAACAGCTGCCCTAACATTTTACTACATGATGTACATATTGGGGATATATTTGGATACATTATCGGACCATTCATGTTTAGCTGAAACAACATCAATCGGTCAATATTTCCTACATCCCAATGCAAAGGCTGGCTAACACAAATCGCCACAAAACAGTCCATACCACATACGTGTCTTGGTCAGTTGTTACATGAATATATATACATATTTCGTCAATTGAATGATTATTATTATTACACATCATGTTTGTCTATATCTTTACATACACACTGTCTAGATTCTCCGATGGGAAAACATGTTTGGTATCACATCCTGTGTGCGCCACAACAAATCTCCTGTCCAGCAACATACAAGGATACAGTTGGTTGGTAGCGGGTTCATAAATTTGCGGATTAGATCATGGGATCATCCAAACCATACACAAGTCATATCTTATAAAATATGAGATTGTAGTGGTGAGTAAACAGGAATTAGTACAAAACCGATTTTCCCATCGGAGAATCTAGACAGTGATACATGTCAGAGGCAAATTGCCCTTTCGTCAACTCGGGGGTTCATATGCACCATATACATGATACAATATCGAACGCGATACTTAGCAACATTTCAGCAATGTGAATACTTTGTCTACAAAACAAAGTAAATGCATACAAGTATTATGACAACTCTGTTTCAGATAACAGCAGAACAACAGCATTGAACAGTCAGTCATGAAAATCAGCTGGCAAACTTTCGACTAATCTGTCGCATATCTCTGGGAGACAATTCCCAAAGCCTCATAGAGCTACCTTGTGGGGACATGTCTATGTTAGAGGTCAACACTGCTTTACAAGAAACTGTCACCTCATCCTTATGTCGAGGCCACTGAAAGAAGCAACAACTCAGAGCAGGTTTGACAGGATGCATGAAGTTAACTACAGCAGTCTCCTCATCACAGATACGAACGATGAAACCGGGATACCATCGGTCAACAAAAGCTACACTGACACAACTATCAACTGTCACATCCTTGAATGTGAATTCAGAACTGTCATCGGAATCATCATCATTGCTATCCTCAGAGATGGCCTGTTCGTGCTCATCAAGATTTGATGAAGAGTCATCTGAAGAATCATGGATCGAAGAATCATGGTTCGAAGAACCGTCGTCAGGAGAAGTGCCTTCCTGCATGTCACTGTTACTAAGAAGTCTGACAATACGTTGAACATTGTGGATTAATTGATCACATGTAAGTTGTTTGCCTTCCTTAGAAGCCATGAATAAAGACTTGTTCTGTGCAGAAATTTCTACATTCTGTGATTTCATATATTGAATGTGTTTCCACAAAACACTTTTCAGTTCTGTCCTTTTGTATTTTTGACACAAATGTTTCACATCATTTTGTGACTGCAATTGTCCATCTGTTTCAACCTGCAGTCTGATATTGATTTCCTTCTCTGTCCGTTTGGTTTGTCTTCGTGTTAGTGTGTCTCTTATGTTCTGCAGATGTGGTTCATTTGCCTCTGCTAAGTTAGCTAACTGAGTTTTTATTGTCACTGAGCTCTCACGTCTTTCTAACTGCCTTGTAGCTTTCAAGCACTTTGTCAATCTAGGATCCTCACGGGCAGCATTTACTGTTTGATTTGCCCTCATGGCCACTTTACTAGTCACAGTTTGTAACCTTGCAGTTGGTTCCTTTCTCAACTGTTGGCTGAGTTGACCAAAATTTCCCTCGTTACGGTCTGTGTGGGGTTCATGACCGCTCAACACAGACACCATGTGGAGAGTTGGATCCGAATACTGTCCTCCCTCAAAATATTCCGATGAAATTGTCCGCAACCCTTCAGCAGAAGAGGCACAGCCAGCCTGGAGATACTGGATGGATCTTGGAATAACACCGTCACCGTACATGCTTACTCCAACTGGCTTGGTGAAGTCGTCTCTGAATTCTCCACCATAGAGGACTATTCTCCCTTGAAGTACAGCAGTTGCCCTTTCTTCATCATTGGCAATATCGTTAAGAAATGCGTGTGCTGCACGAATATGCTGACCAATTTCCAGCACATCAACTTCATCTGATTTCACCATCACCAGGAACGGGGAGTAGAATGCATAGCGCATGGCATCTGCTGCCACTAGCTGGGCTCGGACTTCATCATTTTGTAGTGCCTCATAAACGACTTGATCTTTATTTCTCAATGTCTGATGGCTGTTGAGGTCATCTCTTGTTGATCGTCTGCTGGCATAGAACGATATGATTGATTCAGTTGTTTCGACGATTTTGCGTGCTTCATACTCGTGACGATAATGCCGATTCTTGTTCACATAACCAATTCTTGCATAAAGTTTTCCATTTGCTTCACACCAGCCATGGTAGACGTCTGCCCAGTTATAATCGGTCGAAGAGGTGTTGGCATAATCAGGTGATAGCTGTGAGCTAGCAAACTCTATTACCTTTGAACTGGCAGCTTCATAAGTACAACCTTTCTTTTGCTTCAGCCCGTACTTGCCTATTGATTCCCCCAAATCAGCCGGTTCCAGTTTCTGCATACCTTCAAAGAAGGATCGACTCGCTTTCGCACACGAATGTTGTTGACAAGCCGATTTGTATACAAACTTAAGTCGTTCGCGTTCCCGATCACCGATGTCACCTTGGTCAACCAAATTTTGGACAGCAAGGAGGTGTTCGCGTTCCAAATTCCTGTGCAATTTGTCATTTACATGATCACCGATAAATTCTACTACATGTGCGACTGACAGCTGCTGGTCATGAGACAAGTTCATACAATCCAGGAGTTCGCGGAATCCAGACAACTGTTGAACGATATGTTTACTCTGCTCGTCAGCTGTGTGATTTGGTAACCATCCTATCCGTGACTGTAAATATTTTACGTGACCTGAAGTGTCGCGTATTCCCCACACTGTGGAAACATGTTCTGTACCGCGTCTTGTAGTGGTGTCCTGGCCAACTCGTAATCCACGGGAAGCATTTGTTTCGAGTTCCAACGCCACTTGTACATCTGACAAAATTCCACCTCTTCGGACCATGCGTCCAGCTGTACGGCGAGAAACAATGTTGTCCAACTCGCGACCGCACAGATGTAACGAACAACAACTGGCAACTTGTCCAACAACAGTCTGGGACACACCCAGATTTTGCAGTTCTATCATCAATAACGTGATGTGATCCGAGTAAGCGTGATTGTTCGTTTTTGTGCTGATTTTGCTGCTAACAGCTTCCGTCAAAACCTTCAACAATGCCTTGTCACCATGTAAAGCAGATACAGTTTTGCAGATATTTTTAACACACTCTGCACCATCCTCCCCGGAAACTAATTTCCCACAAAGCTCCTGTACACTAGACCGCGTGTCCTTTTCATTTGTTTTTAGCTTTGACACCTTTTTCTGCAGATTCCTCATTTTCTTTTTTTCACTCGTCAAGCTGTTACTCAATACTTCATTTTTACGTTTAAGTTCAGCATTTTCATCCAGTAACTCGATCACTGTTTGGTTTTCATCTTCACTACCACTATCGTTGTGTTGGAACATTCTGGAGTACTTTTTGTTGTCGGTCGACAGTTGCTTGCATGTATTGTTCAGTTCAATGACTTTCAAACATTTATCCTTTAGTGACACAACCGTTTTTCTTCTCTTTATTTCCAGCTCTTCCATTTCAGTGTTTTTGCCGTCCAACTTCTGTTTGAGTTTGTTAATTTTTTCTTCGTGAAAGTTAATACGCCGCCTTGCTTTCCTTTCAATTCTTTTGAGCTGTCCCTCTGTTTTTATTTGAGGACTGGCGACCTGGATACCAACGGAACTGCTTGTAGATGCGGCGCTGTCAGTATGGGGGGTTTCCAAGTTCATACGATGACAAGGTGAACTTGCCGGACCAGCCGGAGATGTAAATATATCTTGCGGACTTGCACTTGGAGATGGAACATGGACACTTGGAGAAATAGGAGTGTGCTGCTGCAGCGACCGGTAAAAAGGCTGATCCAAGAAATGTGTCAATTGTTCATGCTGGTGGCTTCCCTCACGCTCACATCTTGAATTATGCGCCTTTCTTAAAGACATAAATTTCTGCTCCAATGTGACAATTCGCTTCCAGAAAGGCTTCAGGGAAACATTGGATGTGATGAAATTATTTTCAATGCAATAGTCATATAAACGAGGCAGGACACGTGCTCCACTGATGTTGCGAACACTGAATAAGTTTTCCAGCATGTCCCTGTTTGTTGCTGTACAAACTATATGTACCGCAGGTCTATGGTTCTGTGATCTAAATAAAACAGAAAAGAATAAATGTATCACATATTTGCAAGTTAATCATTTTGTTAAGTTTTGTTAAGTTTTTTTATTAGATACGACTGTCCAAAATCACCAGGTGCTAGATATCCTGTGATGTCAGACAACAAATAGATGGATTTTAATGGAGTTAAAAGAAAAACGTAAACCACACAAAACATAATCTAGCACAGTCACAGGCCCCAGTGTCTGGACAGTAGAATTTAAATTCAGTATAATTTAAATAATTTAATTTTTTTTTAAGTCATCCTATAATACAGAGAGGAAAAGGTATTGCACGCGCCATATTGGATTTGCCCGCCAAATACGAAAAAACAAAGTAAAGTTTTCACATTAAAAACTGTTTAACTGACAGTGTTACTGGTGTCCACTCAATTTTGAAACCTTTGTTATGCCATCTAACCCTACGGGAAATCTCAGATCGCCGTTTTATTGGTATAAATCCATCTCTGAAAACAGTAAACTTACGGCTTCTGTCAGCCGCTCTCTGCCTCCACTGGGACGTAAATTGCTGTCTACGTCATCGCTTTCGGCATTCTCAAAGAGAGCCGTGTCTACCCGCGGGAAAACTGGTGACATTTTTGAATCTCCAATTTCAACGCGAGGCAGCATGACATCACTCGCTCGCGGGTAGACACGCAAAATGGTACATCTTCAAAAAATTTATGACTTAACCTGAAGATCACAAGATCATTGTTTAGCATCATCAGATAAGCAAGAATAGTGCGATCAGACAACATGCAGGCGAAAGTACGGTATAATTGACGTAATTCGTTGTTTTCCGCGTTTCAATGGTTGATCTTCAATGCAGAATCTAGGTCAACTAAATTTATGTCTGCTGCTTCAAACGAGTAGGCCATAAAGTTCAACGTTCAGTTTTATTTTTTTAACAACAAAACTTGCACAATGATAGCAACAAAGTACATATCACAGGGCGTGTGAACAGTACTATGTAGTGAATGAAGAACAGAAATGCTGCAACTGCCTTGCCCTGATCAAGTACATGTCACGCTAAGAACCTGGGAGAGGTCATAAATTTTCGGAAGATGTACCGTCTTGCGGTAGACACGGCTCTCTTTGAGAATGCCGAAAGCGATGACGTAGACAGCAATTTACGTCCCAGTGGAGGCAGAGAGCGGCTGACAGAAGCCGTGAGTTTACTGTTTTCAGGGATGGATTTATACCAATAAAACGGCGATCTGAGATTTCCCGTAGGGTTAGATGGCATAACAAAGGTTTCAAAATTGAGTGGACACCAGTAACACGGTCAGTTAAACAGTTTTTAATGTGAAAACTTTACTTTGTTTTTTCGTATTTGGCGGGCAAATCCAATATGGCGCGTGCAATACCTTTTCCTCTCTGTATTATAGGATGACTTAACAAAAATTAAATTATTTAAATTATACTGAATTTAAATTCTACTGTCCAGACACTGGGGCCTGTGCACAGAGTGTCACTTCACTTATTAGTCGTCCTCATGATCAAGTCATATCAAACTTGTTGCCATCGAAAAGGCTGTCTCATAAATATTGAAATAACAAAATCATGACAAAGTCAACCTTTGTAGCACCCCCCCCCCCGCCCCCCCCTCCCACCCCCCTTCAACTCCAGTCTCTCCTACATGTGCCATTGTGTCTATATTTAAATCTACAGTTTATAAATACTTTTTAAACAAATATTATGGCTATGTCTTGTACATCTGCTAAGTGTAATTTGTATGTTTTTTTATTATTATTTCTTTATGCTAACCCAATGTACACGTATGCTTGAATTATAATGATATTAAATTAA
>JAVTVY010050059.1:0-22534 GCA_036873755.1 Hanleya hanleyi | reverse complement strand
TTATATCTTCTTTACATCTGTATCCATATCATCTAACCTTGATCCGGTCCCCAGTCTTACCTCTATTTCTCTTAATCATCTCTATATATTCACCAATTCTTTCATCCATTTCTCTTCATTTTCTCCCAATAAAATACTCCAATACTTCCCGTCATTTGCCTAATTCCCGAGCTCATAAATGCAGTGCCATGTACATGTACATATACCACCCAGTATTTCTCATTTTCCTCAATGCAATATCCCACTATTGCCTATTCACCTAATGTCATAAAATACAATGCCTTATATCCACCTGTGCTTTCCCCAATTATTTTCACTTGTTATTCTCTATCATATATCCCAGTACATTCCCTCATTGTGCATATTCCCACTGTCTTCTGTAATCAACTCTCTTAATATTTCCCTTATTTTCCACGATCAAATATGCCCGTATATCCCTTCGTGCCCCTTCCCGCAGGATAATATAATCCAATGCCATAGCTTTCATCATCCAGCCTTCCCAGGCTCCCATTCAGAGTATGCTGTGCAACACGTTCCCCCACACCGCCCTACACATGCTCCCTCATGCCAATGACGCATAGCCATTGGTAATTCCCCAGTATATCTTTACATATATTATCCATATCATCTACATTTAACCTTGATCAGGTCCCCAGTCTTCTCTCTATTTCTCTTAATCATCTCTATATATTCACCAATTATTTCACCCATTTCTCTTCATTTTCCCCAATAAAATACCCCAATATTTCCCGTCATTTTTCCTATTTCCCCGACATCACAAATCCAGTGCCATGGAGATTTCACCCAGTATTTCTCATTTTCCTCAATGCAATATCCCACTATTTTCCTAAAACAGAGCATGCCATACAACGCATTCCCCCACACCGACCTACACTTGCTCCCTCATACCAATGACGCCTAGCCATCGGTCCTTCCCCATTATATCTTCTTTACATCTGTATCCATACCATCTAACCTTGATCAGGTCACCAGCCTTACATGTACCTCTATTTCTCTTAATCATCTCTATATATATTCACCAATTATTTCATCCATTTCTCTTCATTTTCCCCCAACAAAATACCCCAATACTTCCTGTCATTTTGCCTAAATCCCGAGATCATAAATGCAGTGCCATGTACATGTAAATATACCACCCAGTATTTCTCATTTTCCTCAATGCAATATCCCACTATTTTCCCTTCACTGTACCTATTCACCTAATGTCATAAAATACAATGCCTTATATACACCTGTGCTTTCCCCAAGTATTCTCACTTGTTATTTTCTATCATATATCCCAGTAAATTCCCTCATTGTGCATATTCCCACTGTCTTCTGTAATCACTCTCTTAATATTTCCCTTATTTTCCACGATCACATATGCCCGTATATCCCTTCGTGCCCCTTCCCACAGGATAATATAATCCAATGCCATAGCTTTCATCATCCAGCATTCCCAGGCTCCATCCTATGTGCATGTACGTTCCCTTGTCACGGTAAATAATTCCTGATGCTTACTTCTCCCCATCATCTCTGATTCTATTTGAATAATCTTGCCATTTCCCCTGACTCCTATATACCGGATTCTCCTAGTCCAACTCTTTTCGTACTTCCCAAACATCCCTAATAAAATCGTTAATGAGACCACTCTCCTGTCTATTCAATGGGTGTGTACCTAATCCAAGTACCTCAGTTAGACATGAATTGTCCCCGTCATCCCAGCTCACTTTCTGCCACTGTATCCCATTCATAATACTCTTTTTAAACAACTTCTTTTTCAGCATCACTCTTTCTGCGTTAAATCTGACACATTTTAGTATTATGTGTTTACTATCTTCCACTTCTCCACAAGTTCTACACTTCTTTTCTTCCAAGTCCCTCTTCAGTCTACTTCGAGTTGCCAATGACCCGACTCTAGCTTTTGCCAACCAAGAAAAATCTCCCATCCAGTCAACATACTTCTCTCGCTTGGGAAATTCTTTGTTCCCATACACCTGAAGTGAGATCTTACTATTCACACCTTCCCTCCAGCTGTCCTCCCATTCATCCTGAATTTTCAGGAATACTTCTTTTTTCCACTGTTTACTCCCATTTTTTATCATCGATAAATCAATATCATGCCGTCGTCTTATTATATCTAGTTCCCCAAACCATCCTGTGCGTTTGTTTATTCGGATTCCTTCCTTCCACACTACCTTAGCCCATCTGTCCTCATCCATTAAACTAAGCCGTCCATAATAGTTTAGCTTCAATCTGCTAACTTTCTCTTCCATCCTTGTCCATCCAAGCTCCCCATAAATAGCTTCCGTTGCTGTTAGCCTGTTTACCCCTAGGATCCATCTGCCCATCTGGAGCTCTACCAAATTTAGAGCCTCTACCGTTTGCCTATCAAGCTCTACAATTTCCACCCCATATAAAATCCTGGGAATAGCTACTCTCTCCCAAAGTATCCTGGCACACATACTACGATTACAGGAGTTGCTACTTATAGCCTTGATCAATCCGAGCATTTGTTTAGCCTTTCTGACCATTGCCTGTTTTTGACTGACAAAAATACTCCCCTTCGTCCTCACTTGAACTCCCAAATACTTGGATTCGTCCACCTCTCCTATCTCCATATCATATTCTTCACCTTCCTTCACATCAATTTTTCCTAGTTTCCATTCAGTATTACCATGTTTAACTTGTCCACTAACCATAACAGCACTCTTTATGGGACTATACAAGATCTTACGTTCAAAACCAAATATTCCTGCTATGTCAAGTAGAATCTGCAATTCCTTTCTCTTTTCTGCTAGTAACAGAATATCATCTGCGAAGAAGACCCCAGGCATGCCAGGCATAATTTGTTTTCCTATCTTAATGCCCACCCCTGATGATAATAACCGCCTCCCTAACTCTGCAAGATACAAGGCGAATAATAATGGAGACAAAACACAACCCTGTTTCAATCCTTCTTTTAGCTCTATGAACTCTGTCTCAACATCTCCGAAGCCAATCTTGAACCTGACTTCTTTATATAAACTTTTAACTATATTCAAAACCTTGCCACTATAACCTAACCCTTGTAGAACTGCCCATAGTGCTTCTCTCCATACTCTGTCATATGCTTTTCTTATGTCTATGAATGCCAAGCAACTGCCCTGGTGTATAGCCCTCCTCTGCTCTAGTATTTGTGTCAATATAAATAGGTTATCTTGACACATTCTATCCCTCCTAAATCCGGCTTGAACTTCCCCCAGTAAACCCCTGGACTCTACATCTCTCTGAAGTCTGTTACCTAAGATCCTTACAAACACTTTCCCAACATTGCTAGTCACAGTTATCCCCCTGTAATTGTCTAGTAACTTTTTATCTCCTCCCTTATGTAACAGGGTCATCCTCGCTACTTTCCACACCATCGGAATCGTTTCATCTTTCCATATTCTACATAGGAGTTTACAGAGACATTCTACTAACCGCTCACCACCCTCTTTCAGAAACTCATTTGGGATGTTATCCATTCCCATAGCTTTTGATCGCTTTAACTGTTTGATAATCATCTCTAATTCCTCTATTTCAGGTTCAGCTAGAATAGATTCCATCTCTATATGTTCATCGTTCAAACATTTTTTCTCTTCCTGTCTTATATTCTCCAATATAACTTCATCCGCTGCTCTATGTTCATGTTGCCTGCTCACCTCCTCCCATTTTGTTTCCACCATTTCCTTAATATATGCCTTGCTCGTTGTCACCCCTTGAGTTGTTTTTAATGCCCCTGTTACCACCGGCTTATTCCCTTCCTTCACCAACCTCCAAAATGTTCTACTCCCTTCCTTACCTTCCCGCTCGATTTTACAAATTACCTCTTGATTATGTATTCTTGTAATCTCACTGGATAGGTCTCTAACCTGTTTTCTTTTCCGTTCATATTCAGTCCTAGCCCTCTCCACTATCTCTTTCGTTTTACCACTCCCACACAAAGATACTATTTTTAATTCCTGACGAGCTGCACGTCTTTCCAGTCTTGCCCGCCTTAGGTCACTGTTTCCTCGTCTTTTCCCAAATGTACACTTCACCCATGGGATATTCTGTCGTGCAGCGTCTATTAACCTTTTGTTAAACATTTCAACCATCATTTCTACCAAACCCTGTTCACCCCCAGTTACCAGTTTCTCTATCTCCGTTTCCCAGTCCAAGAATTCATATTCAACATTCATCCGAAATTTTTCCCAGTTTGTTTCTTCATTGATAATCCATCTATACTGCATCTTTTGCTTCCCATACTCCTTCTGTATGTCTTGTGACATTTTCATCATAACCCAGTTATGGTCACTACCTATATCATAGTTATAGTCATCATCCACAACCATGAATTCAACATTTCCCAACTCCTGTTCACTTATCAGAATATAATCTACCACTGTTTTCAATTCTCCACTCTCCCTTGTCCAAATCCCTGAACATTTGTTGGATCTATTTACAATGTATAGTTTCTGACTTGCTTCGAGGTCCAATATTCTTTTCCCATTCAAATTCTTACCTGCTTTGTTACCCGGAATCCCCTCTCCCACTTTGTTCCCTATATGTCCATTCAAATCACCCAACAAAATGATACTATACCCCATTTCTTCCAATCTTGCAATTTGTGCTGTTACTAAATCATAGAGTCGGTCATTCCAAGATCTCTCCACATCTTGCTGTGCTGCATACATCACCCCCACTGCGTATTTCCCACCAAAATCCCCGGATACCCACAGTATTTCATTGATAATTTCACCCCATTCCTTTCCTTCCTTGCCTAACCCCATATCTTCCATCGTTATCTCATACCCCTGTCTTTTCTTGTTTACCGCCACTGCTACACCACCCCCTCGCTTATCCCCCTTCGTCCTTCTGCCCTCAAATAACCTGTAACCCGCCATTAACCCATCCAGTTTCGCTGACCCTTTACACAAGTGGGTTTCAGCCATGCCAACTACATCTAGATTTGCAGTCTCTGCAATCTCACATACTTCTCCTAATTTTCCATATAAACCTGCTACCTGATCAATCTTCCCAATCCCATTTATGTTTACAAAACCCATTGTCCAGCATGTCCTAGATTTCCTCCTCCGGGCCCTTCTTGTTCTACCATACCTCCTTTTTCTTATCTTACTCATCTCCCCACCCTCCCTCCCAGGGCCCTGATCTAGTTTAAATGCACCCTGGAGGTTGTTTCCATTTCAATTGCACAAGCCAGCTCCCTGACAAAATAAACCAGTCCATCTCCCCCTACATCTAAGTGTAATCCATCCTTAAATCTCCCTCTCTCTCTGACAGGACTTCCATCTTTCCAAAAGAACCTATGTTCACAGAAACCCCATCCCATTTCTTTCGCTGCACTTTCTAAGTCCGCATTCAACTGATTTATCAAACAATTGGTGGCATCCCCATCCCGCGTTCTCGGCAGTATCCCGGATATTACTCTTGGTAATTCCCCATATAGTTCCTCGGCCAGTTTCATTAACTCCCATGTTTCTCTCGTTATATATTCTTTTGCTACTGTCCCATTTTTGACATAGTTTGTCCCGGCATGAAACACTAGACAAGATAACTCATCCTCTCCCACTAACTTATCCACTAACTGTTGGAGGTTCGCACGTATCTGTTCAACATTGAACCCAGACAAGCTGTTCACCCTTACATTGCAGTCGTTTCCAAGCATAGCTTGTAGCCCTTGTCGTATTGGTTGGACAATAGAATCCCCTACTACAGCCACCACCTTACATCTTGTATTTTCTTCCCTTGAATACATATGCGTACCCATTTCCTGTGCATACAAACTTCGTCCAATATCGTGCCCCTCCTGGATCCCTACTGCATCTCCCACCGGGCACATGTGTATACTCTCATCTATATTTAAGATCTCCACCCCTCTTTCTACTCCTGTGACATCATTCTCCATATTTCTGATGTTCGCCACGGGTTTCCCTCTGTCGTTCCCCTGTATAACTATTCCATCCCTCTCTCTCACTGCTCTGTTCGCCTCAGCTCTCCTGTCTTTCTTCTCCCCCTCGACCGTTTCCCTAGATACCCATATATCTCTACTAACCTCACATACATCTGAGACATTGATCCCCCAAGACTGTGCCAAATAATTTGGGCTAGTTTGATTATGCATATGTTCATTATTCACCTCCCTTTGTTCAATACCTCTAATTTCTCTTATCCTGTTTGATGGTATATGCCTTCCACCTTTCTCACCAATTCTTTCCCTCACCCTATCCAAAATATTCTTCCCAGTGATTTCTTGCATTATTTCCATTAGTGTTTCTGTCAGCAAATGTGATTGTTTCTCCTTTTTCTTGAGTTCTTTTATCTCGTCTTCCATGCCTGTTACTCGAGACTTGAAACAGATCATCTCCCACTCGCCTGCCCTTTCCAATAATGCTTCTTCACCTATCATATCCATATCTGATCCACACACTGCGCATGAAATTCCTGAAACTTCTATATCAGGCCCTGCCTGTATTAACCCCTGCATTATGTTTTCACATCCATCTTCCATTTCCTCTAACCACCTAGTATCAGAATCTGCCTCTATCTTCTCATAATCCATTCTTAATTTTGTTCTTGCAGTTCAATATAAGAATGACTTCTGGGTTGGTTTATTCTTTTTAAGATAGTATACCAGTATACCTTTCAACCTAAACTTTAGCCCGATCTACACCCAGATGACCTTAAGATGGAATGTCCTCCTGATTAATGACCAACTCTGTGTCCAGGCCAGGACACTAATTCCCAGCAGATTGTGAGGACAAATTTATTGCTTCAGTAGCCTGTTAATCATGTTAATGGGGAAAGCAGATATACATGTTGGGGGCCAATCCACTGGCCCAGCCTGGGAACAGAAAAACACCAATATCTCAAAGGGTTTTGTCTCTTGTGATGTGAACTGAACCCTTCACTCAAGATGTAAGAGGCACCAGTTTGACCATAAAATCACTCCCAACATTTAACGACTTCCTCTTCTCCCAGCAAATCAAGATCTCAATCTGTGTAGGTCTACATTTCCCAAATTCCTACCAGATATGCTCAGTTAATATACCTTCACCCCCAGGATGATACAATTTGATTCTTATTCTAATCTTCTAAATTATTACATATGCAACCTTTGATGCCTCGTGAGCCTCAGAACTTAATAAAATGAATACCCCTATTTTATCATAAATGAATACCTCTATTTATTTGTTGTTGTTTTTTGTTGTTTTTATTTATTTATTTATTTATTTTTTTTTAAATTCTGATTTACCTAACTTGCAAACACTACCGCCCGCTAACAATCTGATACTAGGATATATTCAACTAAATCAGAATATGCACAGTAAAATAATGCTCGTAGATCTTAAACAGAGCAATATCTACAAAGTATATTAACGCATGCAATCATAAATTAGTATACAGATTCTACTTTCTAAACTGTTATTAGTATGTCTATTCTCTACTTTAACATGCCAACAATTCAAAACGATATCACCAGGTCTTGTGTCGTTAAATCCCTCCAACTTGAAAATTGTTCATTCCATCCTCTGCACACGTAAGTGTTTCCGTTTTTCAGCAGCTGACTTTTAAATCCTCATCACCCAATTATGCCTTTCAGATGTGATATGGCTTCCACTTGACGCTTCTTCCAAATAATTGAAAACTTCCTTGTCTGTCTTTGTCACAACACTGTTAGATAACTATCTCAATACTCTAGGCTTAGTAAAACAAATAAATAACTGAACTAGGAAAACACTGCAATACACTTGTATATGCCACTGAGTCAGGAGCTCTCCTAAAACACGTCCAGCTGTCTCGGTGGTCAGCTATGTTTTTCTTACTATCAAGCGTACACAGCATGTAGGTCTATTGTAGGCAGTCTATCGCAGGTGGTAGCAGAAACATAGTACATCAGTAGTAAATAAAGCGGAAGTTTTGTCGTATTGAGGGTGAGGCTGATTACATCACGTGGCGTGACTTGACGTGCTGTTCCGACGTCGTCACGGATGACGTCAGATGACGTCACTTCCGGGTCTGGGGTCACTTCCGGGCAAAAGGTCATTTCGGCACAAAGTGATTAGCGCGACTTTTCGTCACTCGACATTTCGGCACCTTTCTATTACAGGCAAAATTATACTAAAAATTGAGATTCTCACATCTTATTTCAAATATGATTAACATATAAACAGACCATCCTAAGGGTTACCAAGTTGTAGATTCTACAAGCAAATTTTCGGTAACTTTTTTCGCATATGCAGTTGGTTTAGAAAGGCATGGTGTCATAAAGCAAAACCACAAGTATTGAGGTACATAATGTGATCTGTTTATATGCGCGGGTGGTTGGGTGGGTTCAGGTTACTGTTGCTTCAATGCATTTTGCTGAGAAGCAACAGGAACTTGACAATGTGATGTCTAGCACTGTAATATCACTGTCTTTATTGCACCATGTGAGCGTCCTGTCTGTGTCTTGTGCGCTGTCCTCAGTGTTTTATAGGGTGGATGGAGGGTGTCTGGTCCATGCTGCTTCAAAGATTTCTTCTTTAGAGTATCAGGAACACAACTGGGCTGGGTGGTGCTTAGTTGGTTCGTCGTGATATAGCTGAAATATTGTTGAAAGCGACGTTAAATTCTATTCACTCACTCACTCTGATTATATGCTAAATATATGTTACAAGAAGAATGTGAACATTTTTATTTTTAGCCTGATTTGGCCGGGAAAGAGAGTGCCGAAATGTCGCGTGCCGAAATGTCGCGTGCCGAAATGTCGTACTTTTCACTTGGTACCGGTATGTCGCGCACCGAGATATCGCGTGACGAAATGTCGCTTACTATAGCGTCGATTGGGTTTGCACCGTGGGAGTTTTTGTCCGTGGGTGCTTTGTCAGTCGGGGCTTTCCGTGGGGGTTTTCTCCCGAATCCACTGAATTCACCAAAACTTTTAATAATTAAGGTATCCCCCAGCCAGACTGAATCATGTAGCCACCTTTATATAGTTGTTCGATAATGATGGGATAGTTAAAATATAAATAAAGACGGTTAGTTATGGACTAAAAAAATCATATATTAGCATCAATCTTGGAATAAATGTTATCTCATTTGTGTGTCACTGACCCCGTTACGACTACTGTGATGCAATGTTCACACTAGAAAGATAAAAGAAACAAAAAACACACTGTGTTTGGTAAACACGAACTTGGGTCAGTTATCATCTCTCGTGTTTACAGATGTATTTAATTGTAGTCATGTTTCTACGCTAAACCTCAACAATACTCTCTCGTAATATATACAACCACATTTAGCAAAAAATATTCGTTCCAAGGGACAAGAATTACTGAAATAATAAGTGCAAAGAAAATGGGTAGTTGGAAAACAGGGTATAAAATCTTAATTAACATTTGAAAATGTCACATAGCTGGAGCCTGCAAAGTCCGCTTTCTGTCTTCAGTGATGACACTTTACATTAATTCTGCAAAAAAATGCTGAAAGTAAGAAGCCTAATTTCGAAGAGAATCAAAAAATAAAATTTAACAAAATGCTATTCATATCTATATACTAGATTTCTGCACTTTGATGTTTGAAAGTATCCCGATAGAATATTCGATTTGCATGACTTTCATATTCAAACAATAAATATCCTTCATACGTAATATACAAATATATTCTCTGCTTTATCCGAAAAAGAAAAACACTGAAAGTGTGAAAAATAATGGCAAGAGAGACGACTAATTAATAACGACAGAAACATTCGTACATGTCATCTTAACATATCAGACCGTGAAATCCATATTTAAGACAGTAACACAACGTGGCTGGATGGTCCTTTAAACTCATCATACTCATATTCCCTCGGTTTATTTATCCATAAAAGCAGAAGTTAGATAAATTACAAATAACAATCTCGTGTTGCGATTATCATTCTCTGTAGTTAATCATTCTCAAATGAATAACTTCCCACACTTTCCGATTGAGCTGAGGGGAGGTGACGGTGGAGCAGGGTTCGGGTATATTCTAGGTTTTAGATTTCTTTGAAAGATCACATTCTATATATATTAAAAAGTCTTTCGCGATATAATAAAAGATATATTATTAGCAAATATAAAAACTAGAGCCTTAGGCACTGAAACGGGGCTATTTAAATGTAAAATAGGCTGTTGGAATAATTCCACTAATTCCACTAATACAATTTATAGTCTCACACATTCCTCTCAACAAAGATCTATAGTGCATTAGTGTAATTGTACACATACATATATTTAAAAAAATAACTTGTGACTAATGGGACTGACATTTATTATGAAACCAACCTGATGAAATGATAAATAATGTCTTCTCTGCATGTTACCAATATTTGTAAAATATTTTCACTTTTTCCAGATTATAGAAAGCATATCCTTCAGCAGTAAATGACAAAAGATGAATATTGAGATACAATGTAAAATCCTCATATGGTATCATATTATTTACATGTGCCTCCACTTGCCAGTACACCCAAAGTTAAGTTTGGAAGGTTATAAATTCTTACAATGGTTGTATGCAGACTTGTTATAGCTTTCTGCTATCTAAGCATGATGACTTGGAATTTGACCCCATCAATTGACCCTATCAGCTAAGTGAATCGAGCCACTGACCTAGGTCATGCATGTGTCTTATGTTCTGAATGGGAAAGAGGGTCTAGTGGAAAGAAAGTTTGTGTGCTAGCCCTAAATTACATACCCTGTATACAATTTCTGCAAGAATGGAAGCCTAGAAAATTAGAATTTCTTGACAACATGGCAAACATATGATAGTCTGCCTTAAACTATTTTCTTCTGTATATGTTAAGTGTTCTAAATCAAGTTTTTATCAACCTGCGATTTATGACATCCTTTCAGGAAAACACTCTAAGTCAACCTCTGAATAGTATCCATTGTGTATTCATGCTCTAAAGCAGGAAATCTATGTGAAAATAACATATAAACATATATAAGAATAGCAGAAAATATTTAACTTCACTAATATAGACCAGGCATGCCAGGTGCAACAAAATATAGCCAAAATAGTTGACCAAACTGTCTGCAGTAGCTGAATAACTTGAGGCCTTTTTTCTTCTGCTCTTCCTCTCAAAGCCTAAAGCAGTTAAATAAACAACCAGTCACCCTGGCAACGGTACCAAATTTGCTCAAGTTTTTCATGACTACAATACAGGACCATTAGTCCCTACGGGCCTACATAGCCCCGTGAAAATTAATATCACTCAATTATCTTTACCAACTCTCTACATTATGTCTGTCTGTCTCTCTGTCAGAGACAGCGTCCGCTGACACTCTTGAAAGTGTTCGAGCCACCAAACTTGGTACACATATACTACACCTACAGGATGGTGCCCTGCAAGCGTCAGATTCGACATTCAACTTGAAAAACAAATGCTACGTGACAATACCCACAATGACATGATGGTACCACATAAGCATCAGATCCGACAATCAGTAGCTAGCCATCGTCCGAATTGTTTTTCTCTGTGTTCTGCCCTTGTAAGTGGTTTAAAACCGCCAAACTTGGTACACATATAATACGAGACAATGCCTACATGATGGTATCATACATGCGTTAGATTCGACATTTGGTAGCTAGCCTAAAATGTCCGTATTTATGTCTCTCACAGATAGCGTCCGTTGACACCCCACCTTCACCACGTCAAGGTTTCTATTTGTGAGCAAAGGCGGACCCTTGACCAACATGCATAGCAAACCGCGTTCCGCCCACATTCCAGTGACGTGACCGAAAAAACTGCGCTGATGGTAAAATACGTTTGAGTTTTACTTTCGCTGCTAAACTATTCGCTGATACCGAATGTAAAATATTTAATCCGAGCACGCATACCAATAAAATATTAATGGATAGACCAGCGAAATTTTATAGGAATCCGTGCGATTCAATCCAATTCAAATCCTTCATTGAGAAAGTGAGGTCGGATACAATACATCGCGGACCGCCGTTGAAGTTTCAGTGTTTCCTACATTTGCTTGGCTTGCTGGACGTTTGATGGTAGATGAATGGGTTTATTTTCTCTTCAAATAGATTTTGTTTTAAACTGTTTCCTATATATTTATTAATGTTCATGGTTGTTCATAAGGTTCATGTTCATCTGCCACTGGGTATCGCACAAGCTATGTTGTTTTCGAATCTGTTGTCACGGTCGCCATGGTCGCGGTAGTTAAGTGATCTGATTAGTCAATATGTGCAGGATGTTGCTTTTGCTGTTTGGCTGACATCGACCGCTATGTTGTCGTTGATCGCGATACATTGCCCAAGGGTACCAGGGGCTATATCTAGGATAGAGATACCCCTGGTTTTAGCGAGATGTTGACACCCTTGCAAGTGGTTTAGAGCCACCAAACTTGGTACACATGTACTACACCGACAGGATGGTAACATGAAAGCGTCAAATTCGACAATCAGTAGCTAGCCATCGTCCAAATTGTTTTTCTCTGTGTTCTGCCCTTGTAAATGGTTTAAAACCGTCAAACTTGGTACACATATACCACGAGACAATGCCCGCATGATGGTATATAGGCGTCAGATTCGACAATCAGTAGCTAGCCTGAAATGTCCGTATTTATGTCTCTCACAGATAGCCTCCCTTGACACCCTTGCAAGTGGATTAGAGCCACCAAACTTGGTACACATATACTACACCAACAGGATGATACCATGAAAGCGTCAGATTCGACAATCAGTAGCTAGCCATCGTCCAAATGTTTTTTCCTATGTTCTGAGCATATAATTACGACTGAATGTTATGATACATGTACATGAAGTTACCATATATGCGCGTCAGGTTCGAGAGCCAGTAGCAAACCGTCGTCCACATTGCTTTCTCTGTATTCTGCCATCGTGAGTGGCTTTGGGTCACCTATCTTGGTACACGTATACCACGAGGCAATGCCTATATGATGGTAGCATATGAGCGTCAGATTCGACGGCCAGTATTTCGCTATCATCCAAATTGTTTTTCTCTATGTTATGAGTGTATAAATACGACTGACCATATGGAACCATTGGATAGTGTAAAGTACAGAGGCTATACATGTACGTAGTATATACATACTAGCTAAATACTAAGCATCAGATCCAACATTCAGTAGAATGCCATTGTCCATGAATAATTCCTGTGTCTATTTTCATGAATATCGTGTTTTCTATTAAAACATCGCATAGCAGTACAGTGCACTGCAGCACAACAGAAGATATAGCCTACACAGAAAAGCTCTTGTTGGATATTTGGGCTACATTACCACGCAATTTTTCCCAGCAAGTGAGGCTTTACTAAAAGCTGACCTGACCGCTGACAGCTTTAAACCTCATAGGCGCCCAAAAACAATGGTCATTTCATTAAGAATAATATAGTTCTCTGTATGTTGTGTGAAATATATTTCTGTTGATTGCCAAAATGATTGGATGTCACAATATACAAATTCGAGCCTCTCTGTTTCAGTTTTACAGAGAGAACATAACGGACACCATGTTATTTTCATTTATCAACAAACTATTACTGGGGAGAAATCTGTGCAGAATTTTAAATTGCAAATTCCATGAAGCGGTGTCTTGTGTTGGGTACAAGAGTTGGTCATCATATAGTTACATTTCCACATAATGTCTACTCTGGACAAACTTCTCTCTCATTATTGTTCAGAGATTGGGACCAGCTCGGTGGAAACCACCCTGAAGACCCCTACAACCTTTGGAACATTTCACCAAGGAACGCAGCGCAGGAGGATATATGGGAGAGGGCGGTTCTCTTTCATAATTGTTTAATCTTCCATTCATTCAGGATGTTCCTAGGTCATTTCCACATAAACGTTGCATGGGTGACAAATTTTGACTTTCAATCAGCATACTTAATTGTGATTTTTATTTTAGCTATATCAATCAAAGTTTCAAGAAAGTAGGTTGTCATAGTATCACAGTACTGGGTTAGACACTGTAGATCATTCTGGAATTGTGGAACTTAGGTGAACTTGTTGATCCTCTGTTCTGTGATAAACATGTTTACGTTCAGTTCATCTGGAATATTCGTGAAGATTCTGTGAACTAAAATGGCCGAGAAAAATCGAGGATGCCCGGATGATTGGGATCGATACGTTAAGATCTATTACCGCGCCATCCGCACATATACTCCAGCGCCCTCTAGCCATCTATACACTGTATATACTGAACCAATACGCAATTGATGTTTACGATAGAACTTTCCCGAATAAATAGCCTCTGTTTATTTGGGTTAATTAAGTGGAAACTTCTCAAATTCTTGTAATCGTATCTGGGTTGAATATTACGTCACTGTTATACCAATAAACTGTGTTGACATGATGGAATGATCTAGAAATCCCGCTATAGTATAAATTAGCGTATCAGTCAGTTGTGGGCAGGAATTGAATACTGGCTTCTATATACGTTTGATATACTGGGAGATACTTGAACAACCTTATTGGGTGCATTTACTGGATATTTGACATTATCGGGGATTGTTGGCCGAGATAACTAATTGTTGGATTGTGTGTTTTTCCCGTTGGCTGTGCTTCACCGCTGAATTATCTACGTGATTGAACTAACGAAATCTGGACACCGGCTGAGCGTTATTGACTGAGGAAATACCAGGACGCGATTCCTGTACGTCACGAACTGTACGTTGATACGAACTTTGAGAGATACACTGGTATAACAGTCAACGGTAGGACTTTATTTGAAACTTATTTGCTGTATTAACCTAACTTAATTTGTACATGATTTTAGTATTGTAAATAAATATTTCACTCGACTTTACAAATTCTTTCTGTTGCGTTTTTCTATTATCGTAGACGTAACAGAAATTGGGGGCCTAGTCCGCGAGCTTTGTTTACATTCCAGCTTTGCAACATTGTTCAAAATTGATACATTGTTTGAATTTGTGAAGTTGAGTAGTAGTATATTGTCAGCATGTCTTTCGATCCAGTTCAGTTCGCTTCAATTTGATGCAGCTCGACATATACGTCTCGTCCCACCATTTCAGGAGAAAGAAGTTGACAAATATTTTCTGCATTTTGAGAAAATTGCCGAAAATTTAGACTGGTCAAAAGAAAATTGGAGTTTACTTCTTCAAAATGTTTTGGTCGGAAAGGCAAGGGACATTTACACTCAACTGACGGTAGAGCAAGCATCAAATTATGATTTGGTGAAGGATTTAATCTTCAAAGTTTATGAATTAGTTCCTGAAGCCTATAGACAAAAGTTTCGCAGCTGTGAAAAAGGAAACTCTCAGACTCATGTAGAATTTGCCCGTTCAAAAGAACAATTATTTGATAGGTGGTGTGCTTCAGTTAAAATTGACAACAACTTTGAAAACCTCAGACAGCTTATGCTAGTAGAGGAATTTAAAAGGTGTATCCATGGTGATATTAGAACATTTCTTGATGAAAAGAATGCCAACATTTTAGACGAAGCAACCCGATTTGCGGATGAATACGCTCTGACACACAAATTAACATTTGTCAATGCTGTGAAGCCCAGTTCATTCCAGTCTAACATCTCAAGTAACAAATCCAGTTCTTTCTCAAAGCCTAAAACTTTTAACCCCAGTTACAAAGGTCAAAGGTCAAACACAAATTCTCAGTCACCCACTTTTAAGTCCCAGTCACCCATTTTTAACACTCAAAGTAAGTCTCCCGTTTGCAGCTACTGCAAAAATCACGGTCATTCGATGGCCAACTGTTTTAAATTGAAAAGAAAACAAGATCAAGCCTTTCAAAAGCCTAGTGGTTTCCTCACTTCAAGGTCTATACCCAAGCAGGTTAGTGACGTTCATAATGTATATGACGTTAAGATGGCCAAGGACACTGTTCCTATTAGTTCTATCAAGGATAAGGTTGACAGTTTTTCAAATCCCGTTATGGAGATTTTTGAACCATTCATCCACAATGGTTTTGTGTCACTTTCAAGTGATTTTTCTAGTGCTACTCCAGTGAAGATTTTGCGAGATACGGACGCGTCCCAGTCTCTTTTATTGGCAGAAATTTTGCCGTTTTCTGATTCTTCATCTGCAGGCAGTAATGTCGTGATTAAAGGAGTAGATTCTGTGAATTATACACCCATTCCGCTCCATAACGTTCATCTGTCTTCCGACTTTATTTCTGGACCTGTTACGGTAGGTATTAAAGGTAGTTTACCGTTTGAGGGTGTTCATTTACTTCTTGGCAATGATCTTGCGGGAGATAAGGTCGCGGTTAACCCGATTGTTACTCAGATTCATGATCCAGTTGAAGACGAAATTCAAACTTTATATCCAGCTTGCGCAGTTACTAGAGCCATGAGTAAACTGGCTGAAGAGTCTGAAAAGTCTCTTAAAGATGACGTCATCGATGACGTTTGTTTGGCTGACACCTTTGTGTGTTTAGATGAGGAGGCTGATAAGCCAAATTAGGATAGCAAATTGGAATGTTCTAATGACAAAATTTCAAAATCACAGCTGGTTAAAGAACAGCATAGTGACAAGGACATTTCCAAGTTATTTGACAAGGCAGTAGATGAGTGTGATGTAACTCAAGAACCTGTGTGTTACTTTCGAAAGAATGGTGTTCTTATGCGCAAATGGCGACCGCCAGATGTGTCACCTGATGATGAATGGGCAGTTAAGTATCAGATTGTGGTACCAAAGTCATATCGTTTAGATATCCTCAGACTAGCCCACGAAACACCTCTTTCAGACCATCTAGGGGTTAACAAAACATACCACAAAATTCTAACTCATTTCTATTGGCCAAATTTGAAGAAAGAGGAAAACCTAATCAAACCATACCAATGGCGCCTCTACAACCAATCCATGCATTCGGGGAAGCCTTTAGTAAGGTCATTATAGATTGTGTCGGTCCACTGCCAAAAACAAAGTCAGGCAACCAATACATGTTAACGATCATGTGTGCTTCAACCAGGTTCCCTGAGGCCTTTCCTTTACGGAATATTAAGGCTAGAACTATTGTTAAGGCCTTAGTTAAGTTTTTCACACTTGTCGGCCTACCCCAGTCTGTTCAGTCTGATCACGGATCTAATTCCATGTCTGGAATCTTCCAACAAGTCATGCGTGAGTTGGGAATACAACAATACAAATCATCTGCATACCACCCAGAAAGCCAAGGCGCTTTAGAAAGATTCCACCAAACATTAAAGAACATGATTAGGACTTATTGTTTTGACACTGAAAAAAACTGGGATGAAGGCATACATTTGTTATTGTTTGCTGTTACATAGTCTGTTCAAGAGTCTTTGGGCTTCAGTCCATTTGAATTAGTCTTTGGTCATACAGTTAGAGGACCCCTCAAACTGCTGAAGGAAAAGTTCCTAGACAGTGATCCTGACTCATGTAGTCTCTTACAATATGTGTCGGACTTTCGCACTAGGTTGACTAAGGCACGTGATTTGGCCATGTCAAATTTAAAGTCAGCTCAAAAAGGTATGAAAATAACTTATGATAAACATCTGGCTTTTCTGCCTATTCCTGGTAATCCACTTAAGGCTAGGTATTATGGTCCTTATGTCATTGAAAAGAAACTAAGTGACCTGAATTATGTAGTTCAGACTCCTGACAGGCGTAAAAGCAAACAGTTATGCCATGTAAATATGTTGAAGTTATACATCGACAGAGATAGCACTAACGGTACTGTTCATCCTCTAAGTGTAGTTAGTTCTGACCCTGATACTAGTGAAACTTGTGAAGAGCCCATGACAGCGGGGAAATTACAGAACTCTGACATTCTCCTCAATTTGGATTCCAAGTTGTGTCATCTCGAGCCAGCGCGTCAGGAAGAACTTCGAACTCTGCTCAGCCAATATGAACATTTGTTTTCCGACATTCCTACTCGGACTGATACAATTTCGCATGACGTCGATGTCGGCGATTCAAATCCAGTGAAGCAGCACCCATATCGTTTGAATCCCATTAAACAAAACTACCTGAAAAAGGAGATTCAGTATTTATTGGACAATGACTTCATTGAACCGAGTAATAGTAACTGGAGTTCACCTTGTATCCTCGTTCCAAAGCCAGATGGCAGTTACAGAATGTGTACTGACTACAGAAAGGTGAACACTTTGACCAAAACAGACACATTCCCTATTCCACGCATTGACGATTGCATTGATAAAGTTGGAAGTGCCAAGTTCGTGTCAAAGTTCGATCTTCTGAAAGGATTTTGGCAAGTTCCACTGACAGATCGTGCGAAGGAGATATCAGCATTCGTCACTCCGGAGGGTCTGTTCCAGTACAAAGTTATGCCATTTGGAATGAAAAATTCTCCAGCCACGTTCCAGCGTCTCATCAATCGTGTTACTTCCGGTTTGGAAGGATGTGAGACTTACATTGATGACGCCATTGTCTACAGCGACACATGGGAAGTTCATCTGCAGAGGATTCGCGCACTGTTCAATCGGCTGAGTGACGCCAAGTTGACAGTCAACCTTGGAAAAAGTGAATTTGGACATGCACGTGTGACATTCTTGCTTCATGTTGTAGGTCAGGGTCAGGTAAAGCCTGTAGAAGCTAAGGTCAGTGCTATCTCGCTATTTCCAAGACAATTGTAAGAGACAATTGATGCGTTTCTTGGGTATGGCTGGTTACTACAGGAAGTTTTGTCCAAATTTCTCAGATATTACTGAACCTTTAACTCGGCTCTTAAGGAAGAGGGTAACTTTTGTTTGGACAGATGAATGTGAATCAGCTTTTGAAAAGCTGAAAGCCATACTCAAGAGCGCACCAGTTCTTTCAGCACCAGATTTTGGTTCACCTTTTAAACTGGCTGTAGATGCTAGTGATGTTGCTGCTGGTGCCGTTCTGTTACAAGAAGGCAAAGATGGTGTAGATCACCCAATATGTTATTTTTCACGTAAATTTGACAAACATCAGAGAAATTATTCTACAATTGAGAAAGAAATGTTTGGCAATGATATTGGCTTTGCAAAATTTTGATGTTTATGTTACTTCTTCATCGTTGCCAATTACTGTATTCAGTGATCACAATCCACTTGTTTTTATAAGTAAGATGAAAAACAAAAATCAGAGATTGTTGAGATGGAGTTTGGTGCTACAAGAATACAATATTGAAATCAAACATATTAAGGGTAAGGACAATTTGATCGCTGATTGTTTGTCTCGCATTTAATGTACATATGTTTGTCAACATTTTTGCTGTTATAATCTAGATTTGGTTTTGTAATAATGTTTTGGATTGTCACGAAAGTTTCAAGATTGAAACTTTCTTCTTTTAAGAGGGGGAGTGTCATAGTATTACTGTTAGGCACTGTGGATCATTCTGGAATTTGAACTTGTTGACCCTCTGTTCTGTAAACATGTTTACATTCTGTTCATATCGAATGTTCTCGTAATCTTGACCGATACCAAAATGGCCGCTGCGTGAATGATTTGAACAGTTCATTTATCTAAAGTCCCCGTATGAAACTCTGTATTATGCAGCAGCGCCGTCTGTACATTTGCGAAGCGCCATCTATACGCTGTGTATATTGATTCTATACGTTGAAATATAGACGGTCACGCAGTTGTTTACAATGGACGTTAATTTATGTGGAAGCATCTCGAATTCTTGTAATTATATCTGGGTTAGTCTTACGTCATTGATATACCGGTGAACTTTGTTGACCTGATGGAATGGTCTCGAATCCCGAGACAGTATATATAATGCGTCTCGCTCAGTTGTATGCCGGAATTGAATACTGGCTTCTTTTTACGTTTGATATACTGGGAGATACTTGAACAACGTTATTGGGTGCATTTGCTGGACATTCGACATTATCGGAGATTGTTGGCTGAGATAACTAACTTGGATTGTGTGTTTTACCCGTTGACTGTGTTTTACCGCTGAATTATCTACGTGATTGAGCTAACGAAATCTGGACACTGGCTGAGCAATATTGATTGAGAAAATACCGGGACGCTAATCCAGCACGTCACGAACTGTACATCGATACGAACTTTGAGAGATACACCGGTATAACAGTAAAAATTGGGATTCTATTTAAGATTAATTTGCAGTATTAACCTATCTTAATTTGTTTATGATTTTAGTATTGTAAATAAATACTCTGTTCGATTTCACAAATTTTTTCTGTTGCGTGTTTCTATTATCCTTGACGTAACAATTCCAACTACGGCTATTACGGACACATCGAAATCCTGTCATATTTGGGTCGATAATAGACAAGATTAGCCCAGCTCAAGAATAGTTTTGAATGACATTTTCTTGGTGACAGATAAGAGGTAAGGTAAGTAACAAAAGAGGACACCAAGCGTTACACGCTCAACCTGAATTTTGAGGCTTTCATGCATCCAAAATCTGCATTTAAGGGTGACTGATATGAAATAAACTAAAATAAATTGAAAGGCATGATCAAGATCGATACTTTAAGTTCTTTTATTGGTCAAATTTATTAGCAATTCATGCACACAGTGCAAACAAAATCATCAATGTTTGCAATGTCACATTTTTGGGGTCCGTGGGTGTCCTCATTTGCTGACACCGATGGTCCTCCAAAAGTAATGACCGTACATATACCTAAGATGTTATCTTATGTATATGTACTTGTATCTGGCATTAAATAGGAATAAATGTTTTTAAAATCAGTGTAATATTTCAGAAAATTCATTGATTTTAAGTTTGAGTGCTTAGTGGTGACCCCATTTCATGGAATGACCCATATGTGTACCTAGTCTGGTGACTCAAACACTTTCAAGAGTGTCAGCGGACGCTCTCTCTGAGAGACAGACGGACATACGGGCGGGCATTTCATGCCGGTTCTTTTAATAGGATAGACAACTTATTATGCCGATTGTAAATAAAAAGATATAAATAAAAATATATATATAAACAAAAAGAGTACTTCAGTGTTTCGTTTAGTAGCTCTGAGAATATATTACGATATTTCAATCCAACACTGAAGTATTAAACAGTGTCACGATGGTCGCACATAATTTCTTCCTCTAAAGAGCTGTAATCGTCAAAAGAATATGTGGCTATATTTCATTGGCTGATTAACGCGGAGTCCAGGTTGTTAGTGTGCGGTCAATATTTTTATATGGCTACATTTTATTGGTTGATTTAAAAAAAAAAAAAAATTGTAAAAGAAAAGAACAAAATGTTCGCCACTAAGCACTCAAACTTAAAATCAATGAATTTTCTGAAATATTACACTGATTTTAAAAACATTTATTCCTATTTAATGCCAGATACAAGTACATATACATAAGATAACATCTTAGGTATATGTACGGCCTTCGCATTGAGGTAGAGATCAACTGCAGACTCACATTCCAGTGTTACACTATCCATCACTGCTTCCCAAACCTCCTCAACTTGTCTCAACAATTCCAGATAAATGTCCCTTTCCACATACACATATCCGAGTTACATTTAAGGGGATATTTGAAGAATAATTGCTGTATGCTCTCAAACAGGCTACTTGGCGGAGGATTTGCTATCTCCTCGGCTTGTTTTGAGATCTGGTTTTAATCAAATGCAACAAAAGCTTTTAGATACGGTTCTTAAGACTCATGGTGGAGTATGCTATAAGTTTATATTAAATTCTCAAACTTCATGTGATTTTGCAAACAGGTTTTCGAAGATATATTTAATAACTCACCGTATTGAAGTGGAAAGATGTGTTGATATAAAAATGAGGCTGATTATTTTTTTCTCTTTGATTTAGCCTTTTGTCAAGAAGTGTTCTGATGACGAGCAGACACGTGTCGATGATTTCCTCTCTGATAGACCTTTTCCTGTGGCCATGTACATGATAAAAGTCAAGACGGCAGAGACGACAAAACTACCCAATGAATCTTTGAGATTTTGGAATCCAGAAACGGACAATACAGGAAGAACGGCAGCTGACAGAGTTCATACTTGTGAAAAGCCATGCAAATGTTCGTTCTTTCTAAATAGCTTTTCACAGAAAGGTGGCATCAGAAATCATGAAATAACACACACGGGTGAAAAGCCATACAAATGCTCACTCTGTCCATATAGCTGTTCACATCAAGTAAACCTAAAGAAACATGAAAAGGACACACACTGGTGATAAGCCATACAAATGCTCACTCTGTCTATATAGATGTTCACATAAAGTAAACCTAAAGAAACGTGAAAGGACACATACTGGTGAAAAGCCATATAAATGCTCACTCTGTCTATATAGCTGTGCACAGAAAGGGAGCCTAAAGGAACATGAAAGGACTCACACTGGTAAAAAGCCATACAAATGCTCATTCTGTCTATATAGCTGTTCACATAAAGGGAACCTGAAGGATCACGAAAGAACACATACTGGTGAAAAGCCATACAAACGCTCACTCTGTCCTTATAGCTGTTCACACAAAGGGAGCATCAAGGAACATGAAAGGACACATACTGGTGAAAAGCCATATAAATGCCCACTCTGTCCATATATCTGTTCACAAAAAGAAAACCTAGAGAAACATGAAAGGACACACACTGGTGAAAAGCCATATAAGTGCTCA
>JAVTVY010050058.1:0-23259 GCA_036873755.1 Hanleya hanleyi | reverse complement strand
GTGAGTGTATGCGCATGCGTGAGTGTATGCGCATGCGTGAGTCTATGTAAATGAGGAGTACAATATGCAAATGAGGTGATTGATGCGCATGCGTGAGTGTATGCGCATGCGTGAGTCTATGCAAATGAGGTTATTGCGTTCATTGGTGTTGATTCAAGATGGCGGCTAGTTTTTCTAGGTTAGGGGTGGTCGGTTTCAAGATGGCGGCTTGTTAGGGTTCATTGGTGTTGATTCAAGATGGCGGTTAGTTTTTCTAGGTTAGGGGTGGTCGGTTTCAAGATGGCGGCTAGTTTTTGTATGTTAGGGGTGGTCGTATTCAAGATGGCGGCTTGTTTGTGTGTGTGTGATGGGTTTTTCCCCCTGGTGATTGTATGTGTGCGCATGCGTGAGTGTATGCGCATGCGTGAGTCTATGCAAACGGGTGGTCGGTGTCCGTTTCCCGATCCCCGAGCTTTTCCCGATCCCCTCTCATTTGCATATGTCGTTTTTCAAGATGGCGGCTTGTTTTTCTAGGTTAGGGGTGGTCGTTTTCAAGATGGCGGCTTGTTTTTGTAGGTTAGGGGTGGTCGTATTCAAGATGGCGGCTTGTTTGTGTGTGTTATGGGTTTTCCCCAGCCCTCATTTGCATATGTTCAAGATGGCGGCTTGTTTTTGTAGGTTAGGGGTGGTCGTATTCAAGATGGCGGCTTGTTTTTGTAGGTTAGGGGTGGTCGTATTCAAGATGGCGGCTTGTTTGTGTGTGTTATGGGTTTTCCCCAGCCCTCATTTGCATATGATCAAGATGGCGGCTTGTTTTAGTATGGGCGGGTGGTTTGGATTCAAGATGGCGGCTTGTTTTAGTATGGGAGGGTGGTTTGGATTCATCCCCAGCCACCTGTCACTTTCTCGATCCCCAGCCGCCCTCATTTGCATAGGTTCAAGATGGCGGCTTGTTTTTGTGGGTTGGGGTGGTCGTGTTCAAGATGGCGGCTTGTTTTTGTGGGTTGGGGGTGGTCGTGTTCAAGATGGCGGTCTGTTGTCCGCTGAAAATATGCAAATGAGGTGAATGGGGTATAAAAGGAGTTCATTTTTAGGGAGAGGGGTGTATTGCAATCGGTCTTACCTGATCTGTCTCCCAGCCAGCCAGCCAGCCAGTCAGCCACGCAGCCAGCACAGCCATCCATTTACTTTTTTCCAGTAAGCATGAGACGTGGAGAAGATTTTCCGGATTATTTTTATTTTGCAGGTAGTGGGTCGAGTGAGGTGTCAAATTGAAGCTGACGTGAAATGTTTCAGATTGATACCTCACTCGACCCCATTGCACCACTAGGGGCGCCTCTAACCCCCCCAAAAAAAGGTGTTTTCAAGATTACGCATGCGCAGAATGCTGATAGTTCAACCCACACTAGTCTATCAGATGCGCCTTCACGTTACCTTCAATTTGATACCTCATTCGACCCGATTGCACCATTAGGGACGCCTCTAACCTCAAACAGGCTATTTTTGAAGATTGATATTTTTCATATTATCTTCGCGCATGTGCAGAATTACCCTAATTCAAGCCCACACCCAGTCTATCAGATGCTCCTTCACGTCACCTTCAATTTGATACCTCACTCGACCCCATTGGACCACTAGGGACGCCTCTAACGCCAAAAAGGTTATTTTGCACATCGATATCAACATGTGGTGTACGAATTTTTTTATTTTTTTTATTTTGGCGGTAGTGGATCGAGTGAGGTATCCAATTGAAGCTGACGTCAAATGCTTCACAATGATACCGGACTCGACCCGATTGGTCCACTAGGGGGACCTCTAAAGGTATTTTGAAGATTGATGTTGATTGATGTTGATATTGATGTTTGGCGTTAGAGCCGCCCCTAGTGGCCCAATCGGGTCGAGTGAGGTATCAATGTGAAGCATTTCACGTCAGCTTCAATATGATACCTCACTCGACCCTCTACCTGAAAATAAAATTTAAAACCACTTTTCCATCCGAAGGACGGGTTTGTCACTTCAGATTTTCTTTGTTATTGTTTTGAAAAAAAAAAAAAAATTTTTTTGGTGGAAAAAGATGCTGGGAGCTCGTGTTAGTTTGGTGTGCATATGAAAAGAAGTTTTTCTCTTTCGGAAAGATGGATTGGCCCTCAAAAGGGCCTTTGGATAGTGTCACACGAGAGGTACGGTATATTTGCTTCACAGCACCTCTCCGGCGTCAATGCATCGGCAATTCACTATGTCGTAGTTTCTTTTGTCTGGCAATCTCTTCTTCCAGTACCGTCATTGTCGTCTCCATTTCCAACTTCGCTTCCATCATGTCGATAATTTGTTCGTTGAGGTATGATATCTCATCTTCCAGTACCGTGATTGTCGTCTCCATTTCCAACATCGCTCCCCTCATGTCGATAATTTGTTCGTTGAGGCGTGATATCTCAGCCGAAGTGGTTATACTTTCAGTGTTTGCAGTGGAGGTGGTTGTTGTTGCAGGTCTAGTAGTTAACCATCCGCTGTCTTGTTCTCCATCACGGGTGTCGGCCTCGTTATTTTCTTGTATGTCCTCCATTCTGTTGTTGTCTTGTTCTTTTCGGGTAATTATCTCGCTATGTTCTTCTGTACCCCTATTCCTTGCATCTCTAGGATGATGGGTGAGCAAGGCTCGTGGTAAACTCATGATGCGTAGAAAAAAACTCATGATGTGTAGTTGTTAATAAATGTGTGAACGTACACGTTATTTATACTCATTTGCATATGTTCTTTTCAAGATCCCCAGCATGTCACTCGTTGGATTCAAGATGGCGGCTTGTTTTAGTATGGGCGGGGTGGTCGTGTTCAAGATGGTGGTTTGTTTGTGTGTGTGTAATGGGTTTTTCCCCAGCCCTCATTTGCATATGTTCTTTTCAAGATCCCCAGCATGTGACTTTCCCGATGCCCAGCCCTCATTTGCATATGTGTTTCAAGATCCCCAGCCTGTCACTTTCCCCATGCCCAGCCCTCATTTGCATATGTGTTTCAAGATCCCCAGCCTGTCACTTTCCCGATGCCCAGCCCTCATTTGCATATGTGTTTCAAGATCCCCAGCCTGTCACTTTCCCGATCCCCAGCCGCCCTCATTTACCACGCTTATCAAAATAAATTTTCCTACCCCTTATACCGGGGTTTTTAAAACAATTTTTAAAGTCCCTTATCCCTGGGACTATGTAATATTAAATCCTGTGTATATATATATTATAAGTTATACCAGTGTCTTGCGTTGGTATACAGGCTGATATTTCGTCGAGAAGATAAATATTTTCAAGAGCCCGAAGGGCGAGTGAAAATATTTATCTTCGAGACGAAATATCAGCCTGTATACCAACGCAAGACACTGGTATAACGAATTTATCACATTGAAGAGCTATTTTTCTGGTTGGTTTAACATATATCAACAACTCAAAAGAAAAACAGGCATAACTCAACGTTGAACAACGACAACGTAAGACATCGTGAGTCGGACAGGCAGCTTCGATCTCTTTTCGATCTGTTCCGCGATGAACAATAAACTGGATGAAATACTTAGCTGACATTCTGACGTTCCTGTTTAGGTGGCATATAAAGCTTTGGATGATAATTTATTTCTTATCTTCATCCGCAAATACACAATTTGCCTCGCACAACTTGTTCCAGTAGCGGAACTCGCCCATACAAACTCGCGCAGACAAATTCGCCTGAAACAGGCTTTGCCTGCAGGTGTTGCACGCGAGTCCTTGACTGCGTTGGTATATGGCCACGCGCGTTCTTCACAGCATTGGTATACGAGAATTCTGAATTGGTATACCAACGGTGGATAACGAATACGGTCTAATGCACTATGGTAATTAACCAATCAAAACCCTACAATTTACTCTGAAATGTGATAAATAAAGATATTCGTTCTCACAAGAACGGTTGATAGTGGACAGGCATTGTTTTTTTTTATGTAGTTTGCTAATAAAAATTAAAAGGAAATGTAGGCCATCTGTGCTTTCATGTGCTAAGTTAAAATGTATAGCATTGTAATGTAACTGAGTAAACCCATCAGATGTGTGTACTTTATATTCTGGCTTGACAAACGATGTTATGGTCAGCCCATTCTACTCTAGGACTCTAATTAATATGTAAATTTGTTAAATGCCGCTTGCCGGTGTTTGCTTCGCAGGCGTCATCAAAACCTTTTTTTTTTTTGTGATTTTTTCCTTTGTATATCAGATTTCCTGCAAATCATTTATTGTGTCAATTGCTAAGGTGTGTATTTAACACCACGCCGCTCTGACTATTCACTTGCATACAACTACCTAAACAAAGTACAAACAATTAACCTATGTTTTTGTTTTCTAACCGGGAGCCCTCCGTTCAAATGCCACGGAGGTTTCGAGTTATTGTAATGTTCTTATTGTATCTGTATATAGGTGTTTTTTTCTTCTGCGTCTTTTGTTTTGTATATATGTCTATCTTTGAGAAATGGGTGTATTTTATTACCTTATCTTGCATTTTGAAACTGGATTTATTCATTAATTTAAACCTAAAAATCCCCAATGGATGACTGTGAATGTAATGAAGATTTTCCATTCCCTGGCCCAACATGGCTCCCACCGTTCTCCAATGAAAACATTCTCCCGGTAGAATTTGAATTAAACTCCGTCACTCATTCCGAAATAGACCTTTCATTTCTAAGCAACAAATGTTTCAATCCAATCGAATTAAATGATTTAGATCATTGTAAAACGCATACAGATGACAATGAATATGAAATTTCTCACTGGCAGAATATTAACTCCCATCAGTCCAACTATTTTACGGAAACATCTTTTGCAGAAGAGCCAGAAGTAAACAACGCAAATAACAGTGGGTCTATATCGTGTTTACACCTAAATGCTAGGAGTCTAAGAAAACATTTTTCTGAAATTACTGGATTCATTCAGAATCTGAATCACCAATTTTCTATCCTGGGATTTTCTGAAAGCTGGCTGGATCCTGTGTTTGAACGTCTATTCGATATACCTGGATATAAACCTTTCCCTTCCTCACGAACTAAAAGAAAGGGTGGCGGTCTCATTCTATATGTTAAGGATACCATTCAATCTTGCAAAGTTCGCGACGACCTGTCATCCTGTGATGACAATGGCGAATTTGAATCACTGTTTCTCGAAATTGATTTTGATAATACCAAATACATTATTGGTATATTTTATCGACCGCCTAGCAAGAGCTTGAACATTTTCAACCACCATTTAGCTGGCATCATGAAAACATCTGACATTGAAAAGCAGTATACACACGTACCTCAATGAAATGCCCGCTCCAAACCTAGACCAAAGACACGTACTTGGTCTGTAGGCTGATTTCATTGGTTCTCTATTTTTTACTATAGTGCTCTTGCCTTCTAAACTTGATGGGTTACATTTTGACCCCATCCTACACCACTGATTTCAGTTTCACTGAATCTCCACATTGGGCATTGATGCATTAGGAATAAAACACACAAGACAGGGTTTTTTGGTGAGATCTCTTTTTTTTTATTCAGTGAACAACAACAACGTGAGAACAACCACGTGAAAACTCAAGCCCACAACAAGGGGCTTGTCATTAACTGAAGCCCAGAACAAGGGGCTTGTCATTAACTGAAGCCCAGAACAAGGGGCTTGTCATTAACTGAAGCCCAGAACAGCGGGCGTATGTACATTGAAATAATTCAAGCCCAGAACGGGGCTTGTACATTGAAATGATGGGCGGCCCAGTCATAGACGAGTACATCGCGGTCCTCGGCCTGGGGGTACTCGTCAAACATCTGTACGATAGTAGATAAGGGTCTTCCCCGGCATCGATGGTACAGGTAAAACAAGCAATATTGTCCGCACACGCCACTGGTCAGGCTTTGCAACGCTTGACTGTTCCAACACCACGTCTCTGTGCCTTGATCCATGAAGTCTGTTAAATCGGGATGGAGGGGTGGCAGGCCGTACGGGTCAAAGTATTCGCCCTGCTCTTCTGTCAAGTACACGGCCACCCAGTGTTCACCGGGCCGATCCATCGGGTCCGTGTTGAGAACGTAAGCAGCCGGATACATACGGTCTAATGGAAACATACGGTCTAATGGCGAACACCCCTTGAAAGACCCTACGTGTCTCTGGGTCATTCTCCAGCACGGTGGTTATCTGGTCTGTATCCATTTTAGGTGGAGAAGTCAGACAGGACGTTGCGCGCCTTGTCCACTTGAATGATGTTGTCAAACTCGGCGTAGCAGATCACATTGACGGTGGTCGCCAGGGCTCGTGCAAAGTGGATTTCCAACCGTAAATTGCCTTGCTTGGTCAGGGCCAGCTGATGGTCGTTCTCTTAGGTGGGGGTCAGATCGAAACAGAACAACGTGTATCCGTCCGCGTAGTCCTCCCGACTGATCATATTCCCTTCGTCCTGGTTGATTTGACCGGTGGCTGTAAACAGGCTCTGATAGGCTCGAATGAAATTCCTCCGCCCAAAGTTCGGGGCTAAGGCCGTGGCTGGCACCTGTTGTCCATCCACATGCAGGGCCACAAAATTGATGCCGAAATGTTTAAAGTCAAACGGATTCTCTGGGTAGGCTCCGCTGAAACTGGTATTTTCCACACAGGCCAGGATCAATCGCTTGGGTAGTTCCCCCAGGAACAGGTTTTCTTTGTTGGCGCCTATATTTCCAGCAGGCACAGAGAACACTTTGGTTTGTACACGTCGGATAGGGTACTGGGCTGGTTTTGTTTCCAAGGCTTTCATGTGTCCCAATTGAACGGCTGGATTCGGTTTCACTTTTCGGACATACAGGACTGCGTCTTGGATGACAATCTTATAGTCCGCTGCATGCCCCTCTACGTTAGTGGCCATCAAGGCGAAGGTCGGAGGCGCCCGTATCAGTCGGATTTTGATGGGGATCTTGTTCAAGAGGTACCGGTCTTGCATGAACATGTCTGCATGCAGTCGACCCATCATATCCACCGAGGCACTGTTCGCAGTGAAAGCCTTCCGTTTGTTATATCCCCCATTGTCCGCCGTGTCCATGTGCTCGGCCGTGTCCCTGTAGAATAAAGCGGTTGTCAGCTGAGATTTTTAGCCTCTCGGCCATACGACAACAGTGTCTCGATGTAGGCTCGATAGGGGTACGTGTTGGTGGAGTCACTGATGAGTTTGTCGCTGAGAAAAATATCCACCTGCTGAAACATCGAGTGCAGCCAGAGATTCGTCGGGCCCACCGTTGCTTGGTCAGCGAGTCTGGTGCCAGCTCCATTGACCACCTTGGCTTTCACATACAAGTAGGTATGGGCTAAATCCACACAGGCCGTATCCGCATTACTGATGGTGAACTCGATGGGCCCGGTTTCGTTGATGCTGGAGAGCGGGAGATGCTCCACCCATAATCCTTGTTCGACACTGGTTTGTGTGGGCGGCACGGTCCACAAATCAAATTCACTGTTGGTGGAGGGGCAGGACTCGGCGTGGATTAAGGACATGTTTTAAGAAAAGATATCCCGGGTCTTCTTGGATGTGCGTCGTCGTGGGATCGGTCGTCGACTGGTGCGTGATCTCGGTGGGGCAGCTCTTTTATTCCCTACGGTGCGTTGTGCTTTGGCCACCAAGACGCCTCCCGCTTCTTTTGCCCGTCGTTTCAAGGCTTGTCGGGGTGCCGTACCCCCCAAGACATCACCGGCCACTTGCAGTCCACTGCGTACCGCTTGTTTGCCGATTGCTTTCACCCCACGCGTCACCAAGGGCAGAAACGTTTTCACAATGCTGCCGAGTATGTTCCCCAGTCCATGTCCTCGTTGCATGCGTGCACCGCTAAAGACCGGAAAGCCACCCCCGGCCTGTTGGGCATAATAGTCGGCATAGCTGCGTGCATCGCACTCGTAAGGTACTTTCATTATGCAAAGTGGGGAGCACGTGCTTGTCGAAAATGAAGTGTCAGCACCACTTTTCCTCGTTCGAATGCCACAGGTCGTCCCGTGTCATCTCTTATATCCACCGTGATCGTGTTGATGTCGGTATGTCGTACGGGCAGGTACATGATATGGTTGAAACTGTGGGTGACTTGATCGCCATACGTCTTTTTAATGGGGACCACCCGTAACAGAGGTGTGTTGATATCGCCCACGATGTGGTTGTCCACCACGTCCGAGTAGACGTAGAGTCCGTACATACCCGACTTCATATCCATCGGCATCTCGCCATGGTGTTGGTTGGGACCAGCGAACGTCTGTAGATCGAAACCCAGCATTTGCTGCAGTGTAGGACTGAGTTTCACATTCACGGTATCGGTGACGGTAAGCTGTGCCTTGTCGTTGTGTACGTTGACATCGAAGAACACGTTTCTCTTGAAGCGCAAGGCTATCAGGCGTGTTGCACTATCCGTCACCCCCCGTAGCGCCTTATCATGCATCAGTCTTGACAGCCCACCCATGAACTCTTTGGGGGTATCGTATTGGCCTTCGGGCAGGGTGAGTCGGGTGTTTTTACCTTCGTAGGTGACCTCGTACCACACTTCATTGGCTCGCACGTTGTACCACGAGTAAGGGTATTGGATATCCACGAGGGCACATTCCCACCGGCCAGGTAAATGTAACGGTTGCGGTAACTGGGTGACGTACTTGGCCACGGTGTTGTCAGGAAACACATCCAGCGAACTGTTACTGGGTAGGGTCAGGTAAAACATGGCGACTGAGCTGTCCTGCTGCTGCTGTTGGTTTTAATAGGTCTTCCAGGCCTTGGGCGGTTGTGTGCGGCGTCGTGTTCGTCGCGGTGACTTGCTACGTGTCACGGCTCTGGAGATGTGGGGTGTCTTGATCAAGGGTGTTTTTTTATAGGCGCGAAAAGAAGGTGCCCGTTGTGGTGGAGTTTTGGGGGGTGACTCCGGTTCCCAGTCGGATTCCCAAGAAGGTTGTGGTGAGAGTCGTGGTGCACGACTCGGCGATTGCTGGGTTTGCTGCATAAAGGCCCAGCGGTGGGGGTTCCCCACCAATTCCTGTGGTACATGCATGTCTTTCAAGCCTTGAGCGAAGACCTCCCATCCTCGAGGATCCGTGTGCGATCTGCGTTGACGCATCAGGTCATTCACTAAATCCGTCATGTGGGTGCCGGGGACCACCTGATTCTGTACCAGGAGTTCGCCTTTATCATTCCAAGTCATGTTAGGATTCTGTTTCATCCGTTGTAATACCAGGCCAGCTTGTTTCTTGAACGAGGCAGGTACACTCTTCAGCACTTCGTCTTCCACCCACTGTGGGGCTGTGGAGGCTACCTGACCCGGCTGTTGGAGCGGTGCTGAGGTCAGCGGTCTGTCACGTGGTGGTGGTGGTGGTGGTGGTGGTGGTGCTGTTGCTGGGGTAGACAGGGTTTTGTATTGGTCCATGAACGTCATGTACCGTTGAAGCGTCTCATTGTACCGTTGTACTTTCTCACTGTCGCTTAACCCCGGTCTCTGTAAGATCTGTTGCATCTCTCCATCGAGGCTGTTTATGGTCTTCACCGTAGGTGGGACAGGGTAGGGTGATTGGAGGTTTTGCAGGAACCGTGGTTCGACGAGGACCATTTTTTTCGTGTGGTTCATTGTCGGCCGAAGAGTCCACCCAATACTGGACCCAACACGGAAGCGGCCAACGGTGCTAAGATGGCCCCGAGAAAGCCGCCTTTCTGTAACACCTTTTTTCTTTTGTGTTTGAGGGACCCGCTTGTGGACTAGGGTTCGGAGACCTGTCTTATGCTTGGCCAACTTGGTCTTCTGAGCCGGAGTCAGTGGTACGTTGCCTTTTAACAGGTTGTACCCGATCTCGCACAGACAGCGTACAAGGTCAGGGTCCGCACCGCGTACAATGGTTCGGACTAACTCGGGTGGGGCCGTCTTCAATACACGGAGCGTGGGAGCGTGCTTCCGTACTCGCGCAGACATCCTGTACAACTAATGCTAGAACCCACAACGCTGCCCTTTTTATCCACCTCACAGACAAAGTCAACCCTGCTGTGGTATTCATTCTTTTTATTATTCCCCATCATCAAACACACAGACCCCAGCTGGAGGCGCCACTGTGGATGTGTTTACATTATTTTTGCATGTACACGTGGTGGGTCTCTCCGGGAAAGATGTCGGTCCGTAGTCGAAGGTGGTCGGGAGTGGCTTGCTTGAGGTCGAAGAGCATATACCCGTGCTGAGGGGTTGTGGCATCTTTGAAGGCTTCCAACGCAAACGGTGTGCGGCCGGGAAACATCTGTCTCGCCAGGTGCAGCAGTTGAGTGGTATCTCTCGGGTTTTTGAAGACCACCAGGTAGTGGGCATTTAAGCTGATATTCCGATGTTCTTTGTTTTTACTGAACAGATTCTGCACAATGTAGATGATGCTGAGCCGTCGATGATGGCTGCCTTTGGTAAAGAGTTGGGTGACCCGTGCATCCGTCTCCGCCATGAGATCATCCAGAACCACCAAGGTGTCGGGTTCCAAATCGGCCAGGTTGGGTAGGCCTTCCACGAACGTGATGTGGGGCATTGCTGCATACGCTTCCTGCCATTCTCCGTAACACCACACGACTCGGGCAATGGGTGGAGTGATCATGCTGTCGGCGTGTTGAAGGAGCTTCCTGACGAAGTGCGTTTTGCCGGAGCCCGTCGGTCCTGCGATGACGCAAGTGAAGGGATGCTGCCACCGAGGGTCCATGGTTTGAGGTGTATCCGTTGTCGTGGTAACACGCTCTTGTAAATTTCGTACGAGTGAACTGGAGTGGTGGTGGGTACAACGTCGGTCGTCGTTGTCTGTTCACGTTCAGAGATGGTGCTGGGGGTGGGTACAACGTGGGTGGTCGTCGTCGTTGTCGGTTCACTGTGAGGGATGAAATCCGGTAGGTGTTCAGACGTAGTAGGTGTACTTGGTGTAGGTGTAGAGCTCGACGTGGCTTGTACGCGGGGTGTGGTGGTGGTGGTGGTGACTGGGCTCGATACGACTGGTGCTCTCTGTAGACCCGTTTCGCTGGTGCCTGGTGTTCTCAGTTGGTTAAGTAACGTGCTGACATAGGCTACGTCGTAAAACACACCTCCGTACAACACACTCAGCAGGGTTAGCAATAGCACCCCAAAGACCACTTGCGCTTTGCGCGTTTTGCGAGACGCTGTCTTCAGAGGCAGCTGCTGTTGGTCCATAGCACTGTGGTCGGATGTGGAATGAAGGAGGACGGTAGTGGTGTCTGGTTTTATAGTCGTTTCACCTGGTTGGCCGCGACCCAGGAATTGAAGGAACTGGGCCAGCCTTGCCATTTCACGAAATGAAACAGTTTGCCACGTCGACGTTCCGTTTTCAAAATCTGCTCCACCGTGTAGTAGTCTTGCTGTGTTTTTACAACAGGCTGTAATTCCGTGTCGTAAAACGTCCCCAGCAACGTTTCCCCTTGGAGATCTTCCAGTTCATAGACTCGCCGCCGTCGGGGTAGGCGCCGTTTAATCAGGAAGTGCTCATCGCTCCAGTTGGGCAAGTAACTTTTCTCGAACTTGCCCTTGACTTTACTGATCCGTACAGGGTCCCCGACCTTGTACACCGCCTTCGTCGTTCGCTGCGATGGCCTGGGGTACAAGACACGCCGGACTTGGGCTTCATTGCGTTGGGTGACGGTAATGGGGGCTCTCTCTATACTCCGATGATAGGCTCGATTGTAACCCCTCACCAGTTTCGGGAGAACATCGATGTACCGCCTTGTATTCTTATAGGTGAAATATTTATACATGCGACCTTTGAATGTCCTGTTGAACCTCTCCACCACGGAAGCCTTGGTCTCGTTGTACGTATGGAAGAAAAACACCTTCTGTTTCTTGAGAAAGGCATGGAACGGTCTGTTGAGGAATTCCGTGCCTTCGTCGGTTTGCAAATACAAAGGTTTGCGCCCGGTCTTGAAGATGTCTTTGAACGCCGCTATGAGATTTGCCCCCGTTTTCGTCCGGATGGGTACCACCCACGCATACTTGGATAGGATATCGATGCACGTCAAGATATACCGATTCTCATCGTTGTGTTTGGCAAAGGCGCTCATATCCACCAAATCCGCTTGCCACTGGGCATCTATTCCTCCCACGATGACCCGGTTCCGTAGAAAATGGCGACGGACAGATCGATGTAAGGTATAGGTGTCTTGTTTTCTTAACCAATCTCGGACTTGGGCACGTTGTATCCCCTGGGGTTTGGCCGCTCGATAGAGAGCCGACAAGGCACTATAGGCCGCCGGACTGTCGGGACTGTAGTATAAGTTATCCAACACCTTCTCCCAGCGCTTCATGGTGACACAATGATGATGGACCCTGGCTCTATCGTTTATTTATAACGGGTGTATCTTGGGCCGGAGTTTCTTTCTGATTTTCTTCGTGGGCTTCCACAGTGGCCATGGTCAATGACCAGTCCAACTCGTCTGATGACCGCTTGATAAGCACTTCATCCACATCTACCACGGCATCTTCCAATGCAGACCATAGATCAGGGTGAAGGGTAAAATGCACTGTACCTCCATCTAGCCGAGCCAATTGAGCAAAGAAAGGGCCGCGTCGAATGTACACATCGTGACACAAGTGGATGAGGTCGCCGTCCAGTTCACCAGACAACACCCGTTTGAATTTGGTCCAGCCCTCCCGGGACAGACGAATGTGAGCCGGGCACGGTTGTGTAGGGTCCGTGTCTCCCACCACCTCCTCCATGATATCGACCTTATCCGCATACACGTGCAGGAAAACCTCGGGGGTCAAGCTGAAATACGCCAGTACTATATGCTCCGTCATGGTCAGTACGTGAATGGTACCAGATTTCACTGTCTCCCGTATTTATAGGGAGAACCCCGTGAGATCAAAGGATCAGGTGGTTATGTCATTGGGCTGACTGAGTCTAGCCGGGTAATCAATGGCATCGTCGTCGTCGGGTTCATGTAGTTGTTCATGGGGTTCAGCCATTGGCCCCGCGGCTTCATCACGGATTTTTTCTTCTTCTTCATCGTTCTGGACCGTCATGTGTGTGTGGGTGGCTTCATCAGGTGACACTGTCATTCCAGCCTCTGCGCATTCTATACATATAGTATTTTCTCCATCCGCTTTTTTTTCATTAGGTTCATCTAGTGCGTGTTCGATAGCACGAGCCCATGCCAATTGATGGGGTGATCGATCGTCGGGTGTAAATAACTGGTCTACAATAGGCACTATTTTCTCCAAGGCTGACCACAGAGAGGGAGTTAGGAGGAAACTTCGAGCCGGCTCTTGGTAGCGTCCCACCCGTGGGTAGAGCGCAGTACGGTATACATAAATGGCATTGTCCATGTGGATCAGGCGTCCGTCCAATTCACCGCTTAACACTCGTTTAAACTTAGTCCACCCATCACGCTGTAGTGTCACCGTATTCGATAAAGTCTCAGGGGACGCCCTCCAATCCCCGCCACTATCTTCCACCAGGGTCACTTTAGCATCATAAACGTATAATCCCACCTGGTAAGGTGTAAGGGGGAGGATGGCTCGTAGGACGGATGACATGCTTGGTCCAAATGTCGAACGGTGAATGACACACACTCTGTCTGACCCTGGTATTTATAGTGTCAATACCACAGCGCCAGGGTGAATAGGGCACAGACTAGTATGAGGCCAACCAGCCGGTGCTGGTTGCGGCGTGAGCGCTCGTGGTCCACAGCCCGAGCATCAAGGATGGCTGTCATAGTCCAGTAGTGGTGAGTGATGGCACGCCTCTCCATCGAGTGCACTCTGTGGAGGACAGCTTCTGTGAACTCGTTCAGGATCTGGCGTCGTCCCTCGTTGTCGTCGCCATCTGCAAACATGGACCGGACCACTGCTCGGTAACCCGTGAATGAATTCACCACGGTGGCATACTGTAAAATGCGAGTCGCATGGGGCTGGGTCTCCGCCATGGCTCTGTAGAAATGAAGGTGTGGGATCCAGAGGGACGTGTTTTATAGACCAGATGTAGCTCTACGGGTATAGTCCGTGATACGTACTATTCTGATGGGTTAGTCCAAAAAAAGGGAGCAACAACAACAACACAGATTACAGATCAATCCTTTTATTATGCGTGAACAACATAGAAATGCATGTACTGACCTGTCTGTGGGAGGTTTCCCACAATGGCGTTCACCTTCGCGTCTTTTCGTGTACGTCCGTGTCTTTTCGTTAAAGTCCGTGTATCTTCGGTAAAGTCCGTAGGCATTGGGCAAGGAAGCTTTTTCCCGAGACCGAATCACCGCCAGACATGACTGCATCACCGCGGATGAATACATTCTTGCACTCACTCACACCACATGTCGAGTGAGGTATCAAAGTGAAGCTTAGGTGAAGGAGCATCTAATGGACTGGATGTGGGGTTGACATATCGATAAAAAATGGATATGACCTTGAACTGATCACGTGACCTCCCGGTGATGACAAATACCCAGAACCAAGTGAGTACATGCATCCCATAGTCCCAGGTCACACCCGATTCACGCAGACCGGAAGTGACGTCATACACCTGCGCACAACCGTGATGGAAAAAACCCAGAACTAAGTCAGTACATGCATTCCATACAGGCAGAATGCAGGCAGGCAAGCAAGGCAGGGATGCAGGCAGGCAGGCAGGCAGGGAGACAGGTCAGGTCAGGTAAGTCAGATTGAATACACCCCTTTCCCTAAAAATGGACTCCTTTTATACGTTTTTCTATCCACCTCCCACCATGCACTGAGACACAAAAACTGGCCGCCATTTTGAACCCACCATGCACTGAAAAAATCGCCATCTTGAATACGACCACCCCCACCCTACAAAAACTAGCCGCCATCTTGAAACCGACCACCCCTAACCTAGAAAAACTAACCGCCATCTTGAATCAACACCAATGAACCCTAACAAGCCGCCATCTTGAAACCGACCACCCCTAACCTAGAAAAACTAGCCGCCATCTTGAATAATCAACACCAATGAACCCAATAACCTCATTTGCATAGACTCACGCATGCGCATACACTCACGCATCAATCACCTCATTTCCATATTCTACTCCTCATTTACAGACTCACGCATGCGCATACACTCACGCATGCGCATACACTCACGCATGCGCATCAATCACCTCATTTCCATATTCTACTCCTCATTTACATACACTCACGCATGCGCATACACTCACGCATGCGCATACACTCACGCATGCGCACACATACAATCACCCCTCATTTCCATAAATACTCCTCATTTACATTGACTCACGACATGCGAACCCCCCCTATGCCAACCCAATTATTCACTCCGCGCATGCGCAGTGAAGCGCTAAAAGCTCCAGATGCTTACACCCTACTACTGGCGGGGCCTTTCGGCTGTGTGGGATCTGATCAATCGCGTTTGTGCCGCATGGGGCCTGGTAGGGTGGCTGCATCTTCTGACACTGTAATATTTCGGACCCTGAGATGGTGTTTATCATGATGCATGGCATTTATCATGTTTATGGTGACTGTTATATCAATGTTTCAGATATCTCTCCTTCACCAATAATGGGCACTGCTTCTGAGTTGTATGTTAAATGTGCGCATACTTGATTCATATGGTTTTGTAAAGTGTCAACTTTGTTCTGTACAATATCCCAATATCTAGCACAACATGGCACTTAGAATGTCGTGTCCAATCCTGCTTTCCTGTGTTAAACCGGTTACATCAGGACTAAAGGGTTTTTCTTTATTATCCAAATTTTTTATTAATTTTTTGTATTTTCCTCATTCTTTCTTCTAGTTATTTATGTTAAATATTGTATCTCTCAATGTCCGTGGCATAGGTGGCAAGGATAAGCGAAGAGAAGTCCTTCTGTTTTTGAAAAATCAAAATGCTGACATCTATTTATTACAAGAGACCCATAGTTCAGAGAAAGATGAGAAATTCTGGTCAGATCAGTGGGGTTCAAACATCTTTTTCAGTCATGATGAAACCAATAGTAGGGGGTAGCGGTCTTGTTTAGGAACAAAATACCCAAGATCCTTTCCCATACTATAGATAGTAATGGCCGTTGTGTTATCCTAGAAATTGCATATGAAGACAGAACATTATTGCTAGTGAATGTGTATGCTCCAAATGATGTAACAGAACGAGAAACCTTTTTCCAATTATTGCATAAGAAACTTCTGACATATGACCCCAATACAGAGGTTATAATTGGAGGAGACTTTAATACTGCTATAAACCCAGAACTTGACAGGAAAAACTCCCCCAATACACAAACAAGCCTTGCACTTCATGATCTCATTATCTCCCTGGACTATCTGGACATCTGGAGAGAAAGGAATTTAAAGGAAAAGAAATACACCTGGCGTAAAAGTAATGATATGACAGTCCAGAATTGACTTTTTTCTAATTTCCAAGCGGTTAGCCTCAAAGGTAAAATACGTCTTCATAAAACCTAGCTTGAAGTCTGACCACAGGATGATATATTTAGAGCTTGACACAGTTGTTCACTTTAAGCCCAACTTTTGGAAAATGAATATCAGTTATTTGAATGATAAAGAGTATAGGGAAGAGATTCAGCAATGTGTAACAGATATTAAAGCTGATCCCAATTTCATTGAACCCATGCGTTCTTGGGAATGGCTCAAATTCAATATAATGCAAATTTCAATTAATTACTCTTCAAAGAAAAAAAAAGAGAAGACTAAAGAAGAAAAGGAACTTTTACGAACAATAACAATCCTAGATCAACATTTACAATCAGCTGTTGATGATAACCTGCTTGAGGAATACAATATTGCAACAAAGAGGTTGGAAGAGTTATATGAAAACAAAGCTTCTGGCTCCTTCATCCGATCTAGAAGTAATTGGTTGGAAAAGGGAGAAAAAAGTACAAAATATTTTTATAACCTTGAAAAATCTAAGGGAAGCAAGAAGGTAATAAACTGTCTATTGAACGCAGAAGGGGAGAAAGTTACAAACGATGAAGAAATCTTGTGTGAACTTCAAAAGTATTATAAACAACTGTACACCTCTAGTGGTATAGATAAAAATAAACTTCATCAATTCATCAATAACCCCACCATTCCTAAACTAGAAGAACACGAAAAAGATCTTTTGGAAGGTGAATTAAGCGAAATAGAATGTAGAGATGCCTTGTTCAGTATGAAAGATAATAAATCACCCGGTTGTGATGGTATCCCTTCCGAATTTTATAAATTGTTTTGGGAAGATATTAAAGATCTTTATCTCAGTGCAATGATCGAGGCATACCATTTAGGAGAACTCAGTACTTCGCAAAGAAGGGGGGTCATTACCCTACTTGAAAAGCCTGGAAAAGACAAGCAATACTTGAGTAATTGGTGTCCAATATCTCTATTGAACGTAGATTACAAAATTGCTGCAAAAACTATTGCAAATCGACTGTACATATCCACCCAACTCAAACTGGGTTTCTAAAGCATCGATACATTGGCGAAAATGTCAGATTCATTTGACCTTCTAGAAACTTACGAGGATAATGAGACTGGTTATCTATTGTTTTTAGACTTTGAGAAAGCCTTTGATTCAGTGGAATGGGAATTCATGCACAAGGCAATTGAAGCATTTAATTTTGGGCCACAAATTTCAAACTGGCTGAAATTATTTTATAGTAACATAGAAAGTTGTGTCATTAATAAGGGAGTGTCTACCGGCTGGTTCCCTATTTCAAAAGGTACCCGCCAGGGCTGTCCATTGTCTCCCTATATTTTTATCATATGCATGGAATTAATTAACATAAATTTCAGGAGTAATGTTGAAATAAAAGGGGTTAATATAAATGGTTTGGAGACAAAAGGCATTTACTTCGCAGATGATACAACACTGACTCTGAAAAATATATTATCTGCTGAAAAATCTCTGAATTTTTACTCTGTAGTTGAAAGTATTAGTGGACTGAAACTCAATCTGGAGAAATCTACAATTATGCCAATACAAGATAAGGTTTGTCAAGATATTATCCCCAAATTACAGTTTAAACATGATGGGGTCAAATTTTTGGGTGTTAAAATATTCAGAGATAGGAAAAAATTGGATGAAAACACAACTACTCCCATTGAGAGCATACAAACACGTTTTAAAATATGGTCACAACGGAATTTAACTATGTTAGGGAGAGTATTATTATCTAAAGGAGAGGGACTGTCTCGATTAGTTTACCTAGCTAGCCATATACCTATTAATAAGAAAACAATATCCAAAATTAACAAAGAATTCTTTCGATTCATCTGGAACTATAAATATGAAAAATTTGAAAATCAATTTTCCTATTTCTAAGCTTAAACTTACCTTCACATACTTTTGCTATCGTGTTCTTACGCGATTGCCTAATTGTAACATATTACCACAGAATAAAAATAGTCCCTGTACTGCCCCAATGCCCATGCGCGAGTACCCAGATCCCACGTGACCGACCACGTCACTTCCTTCTTCCCATTCAACGCAGTGTGAATAACCCATCAGCGGGGAGGCTGGGCGGGCCATCACAGTATGTGAAGGTAAGTTTAAGCTTAGAAATAGGAAAATTGATTTTCAAATTTTTCATATTTCTTGCGCTGTTAAACTTACCTTCACATACTTTTGCTAGAATACCATAGCAGGACGGAGGGAATGAGTGGTCGGAAACAAAGGAACCCAAGCATAAGCGAAGGGAGTACAGGAGTCAGCGAAGTAATCAAAGACCATAAATGTATAAAAATGACGATATGGTCCTTGATATACTCATCCGGCCTATAGAAACTACAGGCCCAGTGAATAAAGCTGACATACACTAGACCCAAAATACCCGCCCCCCCCCTCTTTTTAGTAAAATATGGGGAGAGCAAGTAACTTACCAAATTTAAAACCTGGTAAAAACACTAGGGGTCTAGTGCCTGGTAGACGGGTCTGCAACGGACTGGGCAGCCACCAGGGGGCCCAGAGAGTAGATGTCCCGTCTTTGCAGCGTCATATCCCGGAGGTAGTGGGACACAAAGGTCATGTGACTCCTCCAGTGGCAGGCCCTCATAATATCAGATACTGATCTATTGGTCCATAGAGGCCAGGAAGCCGCCAAAGCCCTGACCTCATGAGCGGAGACCTTGGTTAAATTAGTTAACTCAGAAGGAATGTCCGAATAGGAAAACCGAATAGTCTTCGAAAGCCAGGAAGATATAGTGTTCTTAGAAATCTCCTGCTTTGATGAGGGCCCAAACGGGATAAATAGCCGCACCCGCCCTGCTCTCTGCTGTTCAACGCGTGCCAAGTAACAAGAGAGAGCTCTGACGGGGCACATGACTCTGTCATCGTCAACAGCTGCAGATAAGATGTTGGACAGAGCCGGGATGACGAACTCCCTCGGCAGATTGTCATAGAGAGATTGATTCTTAGCGACAAACTCCGGGAGAGTGGATAACGCCACCCAGGTCCACTGAGGATTATATCTTAAAGACCTGAAGTCCAAGGCATGGATTTCTGATACGCGGGCGGCAGAGGCAAAGGCAATCAGAAATACGGTCTTGTAAGACAGAAACTTCAACTCACAGGTGCCGATGGGTTCGAAAGGCGGCTCAGAAAGCCGTCTTAGAACCAGAGCCAAATCCCATTTAGGAAGCTGCGGCGTCGGAGTAGGCCTCTCCACCCGAAAGGAACGAAGAAGGGCAGAGAGGTTGACGTCGAGCGATGGGTTGACACCTGTGGTCAGCAGAAGCACCCTCGAAATAGCGGACCGATAACCGTCGACCGTGGCCGGAACAAGCTGTCTGTCATGAAACAGATACAAAAGGAAGTCCGCTACCTGTTGAACAGTGGCAGAGGTTGGAACGATTCCGCGACTAGAACACCGGGCAGCGAAGATCTTCCACTTGTTCTGGTAAACCGCAGTCGTTGATGCTCTGGTGGACCGGACCATCCTTTCGGATGCTTCGACAGAAAATCCAGTCTTAGCGAGGTGATGCTGGAGCACTTGAACGCGGTCAGATGAAAAAGACCGGGATTCGAGTGGTAAAGACTGGATCTCGGCTGGCGAAGCAGGTTCCACCAGAGCGGCAGAAGACGAGGCACGTCTATCAGAAGATCCATCAGGTCTGCAAACCATGGGCGAGAGGGCCACCACGGAGCCACAAGGTAGACCACGCACGGGTGTGCTCGGATCTTCCGGAGGACTTGTGTCAAGATTGCTGGCGGCGGGTACGCGTACGCAATCATGTCGGACCAGTCCAAAGACAGGGCGTCGACTGCCAGGGCTGCTGGATCCGGAACAGGAGACACATAGACCGGCAGTAGATGGTTCCAACGGGTGGCGAACAGATCTACATTCGGCATCTCCCATATCCGAGACATCTGGGCTAAGATGTCCTCGTGAAGCTGCCACTCGGTCGAAATTATCTGACTTGGCCAGGATAAGGTGTCTGCCAAAACGTTCAGATGACCAGGAATGTGACGAGCTCGCACAGAAATTCCGTTGCTCCAACAAAGGTTGAAGAACTTCTGTGTCTGATCCAGCAGCTGGGGGGAGTGAGTTCCCCCCTGCTTGTTTATGTAAGCCAGAACAGTCGTATTGTCGGTGGCTACTAACAAGCTCTGGTTCGTTAGGTCCGGAAGGAATCTCTGTATGCAGAGGTGAACAGCGAGAAACTCCAATACATTGATGTGTAACTTCCGCTGGCTGTCGTTCCACAAGCCGGAGACTGACCTCGAACCCAAATGTGCTCCCCATCCTTCCATCGATGCGTCCGTGAACAGTTGATGGACCGGTTGAAACGGAAGGAAGGTGACACCTATCATCACGTTCTCCGGCTGCAGCCACCAGCGAAGGAGACGTTTGACATCCTCTGTCACAGGGACAGATGGACAAAGGTGTCTTTTCGGCCAAAAGTCGTTGAGGTGCATCATCAACGGCCGAAGCTGCAACCGGCCTCGAGGAGTTACATCCTGAGTGGACGTTAACAGGCCGATCATTGCAGCGAATTGGAGAGCACTCCTGTGCGGTGCCGATATGAACTCCGGCACTGCCACCTGAATTTTCTTCCAGCGGTCTTCTGGAGGTTTCGCCAGCACCGATAGGGTGTTGTATGAAACTCCGAGGAAGACTCGAGACTGCGATGGCGTCAACTCTGATTTGCCCTCGTGAGGAAGGTAGCCCAGGGCAACTAGGATCTCCCAAGCAAAGCTGGTGTCCTTGATGAGATCGTTCCTGCACTGATTCCTCAGCAGAGAATCGTCGAGATAAAAGTGATACTTTAGCCCTCGAGAGTGCAGGAACGCCGCCACCGGATTGAAAATTCTGGTGAAGACCCATGGGGACGTGGATAGTCCGAAAGGGAGCACAAGCAGCTGAAACTTCCGGTTGCCGACCAGGAAGCGCAGGTACTTGTGGTGACCCCTGAAGATCGGAACATGCAGGTAGGCGTCCTGGAGGTCCAGAGACGTCATCCAGTCCCCTTGCATTAGAGCCGTACGAATTGAGTGGTAAGACTCCATGCGGAAATGAGGAGGCGAGGCCAAGAAGTCCTTGTTCAGGCGACGCAGATTGATGATCATGCGCATCTCTGAGGTATTCTTCTTGGGGACTAGAAATACCGGAGAATAAAAGCCCGGAGACATATCGGTCGGAGGAAGTTCGATCACAGCACCCTTCTCTACCAACTTGTCCACGGACTTTTGAATCTCCTGCAGGTATCCCTGACGCACCGGAATCCGAGACGACATGGGTGAGGAAGTCAACGGGGGAGTTGTGGCGAACTCCAGTCGATACCCATGTCGTAAGGTGTTCACCACCCACGGATCTGCCTGGATTGCCTCCCAATTCTGCCAAAACCGGGAAAGTCTCCTGCCTACAGGAAGATCCGGTATTGGCTTGATCGGGAAAGGCGGCATAGTGCGATCTCGCCATGCAGAACGAACATCTGCATGGCCCGTGCCCTCATTTCTTTGGGGGGGCTTTAGCGGACTTTCCTTTTCCGCGGCCTCGATTAAATCGGCCACCCCCCCCCTCCTCTCGAATTTCCGCCCGATTGTTTCGATGAGGAGGCCGCAAACTTTTTGGGCCCAAAAGTCCCAGAAGAGTTCTCAGTCGAGACTTTCTTAGACTGCGAGGAAGATGAAGCAGCAGCTGCAGGAGCTGATCGCTTCCTCTGAGGCGCAAAATAAGTATGCGTGGTCCTGGCAGCGGACATTTCATTCTGTAATACCGGAAGCACGCCGGCAAACAGAAGTCCTGAGGCGGGGGACTGCTCCCTTAAAGCGGTCCTCACACTGTCTGGGGTGTACGTAGGCAGGGCCTGAGACAATGTGTGACGTCTAAGGTGCACGAACATGGCTGACAAAAAGGCAGATGAGGCCATTAAATCAGCGTCCGCGCGCGCAGCTGCCGTCAGGAAGTCCTTCATCAGGGTAACATCTTCAACCGGAATAGGAACATAACCAGTTGAAGACGTTTCAGGAATGCGATTCAAAATCGATCGAATAGCAAAAAGGAACCAATCGAGGTGAGAGGAAATCGCAATCCCTTGTCTAGATGTGTCTTCCAGGGTACACATCTGACGTATAGAAAGAGGAATGTCTTTCTTGGGCGGAGTAGCCCCTATGAACTGCTCGAACTCCGGTTCCTGGACCGCAGCTCGGCTATGCCAGGGAGAGCCATGTACTTGGTAGGCCCGGAAAGTAGGCCTCTCCAACGGGAAAGCTCCTTTAGAACGCTTAAATAACGATCTAGGTTGAAGAAGACTCTGCCTCTCATCCTGAGTCCGAGGAAGAGCAAAGGCATCCCGCATACGGTCAGCACATGCAATAACGGCTCTGGAGGGCGGGAGAGATGTGCGATGCGTAGGCTCCGGCCGGAGGTCCGACATCGCAGTCACTCTCCTCGAGTCCAAAACTGGCGGTGGGGGCATATCCGGAAACATTTCGTACAAGCGAGCCAAAGTCTGTGCATAATTGGCCGTTGACGAATCCGGATCAGTGTCAAAGAGCGACGCGTCTTCTTCCGTTCCCGGCTCCGCATTCCTCACTGTCACATTAAGGTCAGTAGAAGGAAACCTAGGCACAAATGCGGGAGGTGCAGGAATACCAGCTACCGAGAGATCCAGTGGCAGCGTAGCACGTGAAGGAGAAGGCGGACGTCTCGATGACACGAGGCGAGGTTGATAGCCAGCCCATCGCGGTACTGGTGATGGAGGCGGTGGAGGCGGCATCAACATATCTCTTTGTAATGCTGCAAAATCAGCTGACAATCTATTCATCCTATTAGACAGGTCGGCAGAAATAGTTGTCACTGGAGTCTGGTACTGCCGGACAG
>JAVTVY010050057.1:0-22468 GCA_036873755.1 Hanleya hanleyi | reverse complement strand
CTACCGCAAATGTATAGAAGTGGGTTTCCAGTAGGATAAACATTGAACCTATACCCCAGTATGGGTCTATATGGGGCTCGGTGACTTTTTTCAAAAATTTCACCGATTCGCACGGGGACACTTCCTATCATGTTCTAAATGACGAGACGAGTAAAACGAGACCCCACAATCCTACCGCAAATGTATAGAAGTACGTTTCCCAGGGGACAAACATTGATCCTATACCTCAGTATGGGACTATATGAGGCTATATCGTACTTTTTCAAAAATTTCACCGATTCGCACGGGGACACATCCTATCATGTTCTAAATGACGAGACGAGTAAAACGAGACCCCACAACCCTACCGCAAATGTATAGAAGTACGTTTCCCAGGGGGACAAACATTGATCCTATACCCTCAGTATGGGACTATATGAGGCTATATCGTACTTTTTCAAAATTTCACCGATTCGCACGGGGACACTTCCTATCATGTTCTAAATGACGAGACGAGTAAAACGAGACCCCACAACCCTACCGCAAATGTATAGAAGTACGTTTCCCAGGGGGACAAACATTGATCCTATACCCTCAGTATGGACTATATGGGGCTCGGTGACTTTTTTCAAAAATTTCACCGATTCGCACGGGGACACTTCCTATCATGTTCTAAATGACGAGACGAGTAAAACGAGACCTCACAACCCTACCGCAAATGTATAGAGGTACGTTTCCCAGGATGGTCCTATACCTCCCATACTCCATATAGGCATTTTCCCGTAATTTAGGATAAAGTCCGTATTCCGTATTTTTTCAGGAAAATTTTTACATACACCCACCCTGGAACTAGGGGAAGATAACTCTGTTGATAGACAAGCCCTGTTAAGCCCGGCGACCTATATACCCCTCATACCCCATATAGGCATTTTCCCAGGTTTTTCGATAAAGTCCGTGTTCCGTATTTTTTTTTTCAGGAAAATTTTTACATGCACCCACCCAGCCATCAAATACCCCTTCACCTAGGCTTCACGTTGATACCTCACTCGACCCCATTCGACCATTAGGGGCTCCCCTAGATGCCAAAACGTCTATTTTCATACCCTTGGGCCACCGCGCTTGCGCAGAATGATCCTAATTCAACCCCACACCCAGTCCATCAGATGCCCCTTCATGAATGCTTCAATTTGATACCTCACTCGACCCCATTGGACCATTAGGGGCTCCCCTAGCTCCAAAACGTCTATTTCCATACCCTTGGGACACCGCGCATGCGCAGAAGGCCGATATTTCAACCCCACGCCCAGTCCATCAGATGCCCCTTCACGAATGCTTCACTTTGATACCTCCTACGACTCCATTGGCCCATTAGGGAGTCCCCTAGCTCCAAAACCGCTATTTCCATACCCTTGGGCCACCGCGCATGCGCAGAATGCCGATATTTCAACCCCACACCCAGCCCATCAGATGCCCCTTCACGAATGCTTCACATCGATACCTCACTCGACCCCATTGGTCCATTAGGGGCTTCCCTAGCTCCAAAACGTCTATTTCCATACCCTTGGGCCTCCGCGCATGCGCAGAATGCCGATAGTTCAACCCCGCGCCCAGCCCATCAGATGACCCTTCATGAATGCTTCACTTTGATACCTCACTCGACCCCATCGGTCAACTAGGGGCTCCCTAGCTCCAAAAAGGCTATTTTCATACCCTTCGGCCACCGCGCATGCGCAGAAGGCCGATATGTCAACCCCACACCCAGCCCATCAGATGCCCCTTCACGAATGCTTCACATCGATACCTCACTCGACCCCATTGGTCCATTAGGGGCTTCCCTAGCTCCAAAACGTCTATTTCCATACCCTTGGGCCTCCGCGCATGCGCAGAATGCCGATAGTTCAACCCCGCGCCCAGCCCATCAGATGCCCCTTCATGAATGCTTCACTTTGATACCTCACTCGACCCCATCGGTCCACTAGGGGCTCCCCTAGTTCCAAAAAGGCTATTTTCATACCCTTCGGCCACCGCGCATGCGCAGAAGGCCGATATGTCAACCCCTCACCCAGCCCATTAGATGCCCCTTCACCTAAGCTTCACTTTGATACCTCACTCGACCCCATCGGACCATTTTATCTAGGGACTACTTTTTCTCCGCGGAAGCTTTTTCCCGAGACCGAATTACCGCCAAAACCGCGGCCAAACCGCATCACCGCGGATGAATACATTTTTTTTGCCGGAACTTTTTTTTTTTTTTTTTTGGCGGCCATCTTGTACCCACCTCCCACATGGCGGCCATCTTGTACCCACCTCCCACTTGCACTCACTCACACTCGCGGCCATCTTGTACCCACCTCCCACACATGACACTCATACACAGGCCACGCCCCAATACGCCCCAATCCACATACAATTATGACGTCAAAACAGGTTCTGCGCATGCGCAGTGAGGCGCTATTCCCTCAATTTAGCCTTTGTATACTACTGACCTCCATATAGTGACCTTGACAAATCAGAATTTGATGTCCCGAAACTAGCTACGGACACTTCTGCTTCTCTTGAGGGAGAAATTTTATATTCTGAAGCCACCTTTGCAATTAGGAAAATGAAGAATAACAAAAGTTCAGGGGTCTCCGGGTTTAACTGTGAATTTTTCAAGTTTTTTTGGAGAGATATTGGTTATTTAGTTACACGGGCTATTAATTGCTGTTTCCGCAAGGGTGAATTGTCCCCATCTATGAAAGAGGGGCTTGTTACTTTAATTCCAAAAGGGGACAAAGCCAGGGATCAGTTAAAAAATTGGAGACCAATTACACTGTTAGATGTGACTTACAAGGTTGCCTCTGCCTGCATATCCGAAAGATTGAAAAAGGTACTACCATCGATAATCCATGAAAACCAGAAAGGTTTCCTTTCTTCGCGATTCATTGGTGAAAACATTCGACTATTATATGATATTCTTGAATATAGTGAAGATAATAGTATAGATGGGCTTCTATTATTGATTGACTTTGAGAAAGCCTTTGATTCTGTATCATGGAGCTTTATTGATAAAGTGTTTGTTTTTTTTCAATTTTGGAAAAGATATTAGACGATGGGTTAGGACATTTTTCAATAAGAAGCGATCCAATATCTCCCTATCTTTTCTTGTTATGTGCAGAGATATTGGGTATATTAGTCCGAAAAAACAAAAAAATCAAAGGTGTCTTCATCCACAGGGAATACAAGCTATTACAGTATGCAGATGATACTGTATTATTATTGGATGGATCGGAGGAATCTATAGATTTACTACAGTTCTTTTCTGAAATTTCTGGTTTAAAAGTGAATATAGATAAGACAAATATTTTGTTTTTTGGTGGTGCCAAGAACAATAACCCAATCTGTCCCGAATTGCATTTATCGTGGTTTAGGCATAACTTTTTGTTTGGACTTCAAAAGAATGTCCGAGGTGAACTATTCCAAGAAGCTTAAAGATATCCGTACAAATCTCGCATTATGGAAGGGAAGAATTCTTACTCCATATGGCAAAATTACTGTAATTAAATCGATATTTGTACCAAAACTTAATTACCTTCTTTTCACCCTTTCCAATCCTAGTAAAGACTTTATGATTGAATGTGAGAGATTATTTTATCAGTTTATTTGGAACGACAAACCAGATAAAGTTGCAAGAAGAGTTATGATCCAGCCAATTTTTAAAGGAGGTTTAAACATGATACATTTAGAATCTGTTGCGAACTCCTTGAAGTTGTCATGGATCCGAAGAATCTTTAGAAATCAGGCTCAATGGTCAGTTTTGCTGGCTGATACTTGGAATATTTCAGCTCAAAGCTTATGACACTAGGTCCTGAACTTATGAGAAAGAAATCCCAGCTGACTAAGAACGTTTTTTGGAAAGATGTACTTTCAGCATATATGTGAGTTTCGTGCAGAATTTACGTCTGGAAAATATATCTGATATATTTTCACAGCCATTATGGTATAATGAGAATATCCTTATTGGTGGAGAAACTGTCTTTTATAAGGACTGGTACTCTAAGGGTATAATGTTTGTGTCAGATTTGTTTGATGAAAGCGGAGTTTTCCGGCCATATAATAATCTATGTGATGTCTTTAGTATTAATATACAGCGCTTAGCATTCTATTGTTTACGAACCAGTATATTATATTACATGAGACGTGTAAATCTGAAAAGTAAAGTACATAAAGGTTATTATGTCCCTTTTCCTCCTTTCTCCCTGAAAGTTATATTGTCAGTAGAGAAAGTGTGTGCAATCTATAATTCCGTATTCAAAAAAGATTTCCCATTCACTATTAAGTTTGTAAAATCTTGGGAATTGGAGCTACATGTAGGTGTAAAAGCAAATGATATCCAGTGGTCAAAAATATTTACATTAAGCAAAACAATTAGTCCAGGTACTAAACTTTGGTGGTTCAGGTATAGGATATTGTCTCGATCGCTGACCTGTAGAGCTTTGCTTTTCAAGATGAACTTGACTGATAGCAATATATGTTTTTTTTGCCAGAATGATGTTGAGAGTATTAACCATTTGTTAGTTGAGTGCCCAACATCTATTATATTTCGGAAGAAGGTGAACGATTGGGTTGTTCATATTACAGGAATAGAAATATGTTATTCACCTCGTACGATTATTCTCGGCTTTATTGGTAAAAATCTGGAAGTTGTAAATTTGATTTCATTGCTGATAAATTTCTGCCTGTTTAGGGCTAGTCTTCGATGTGTATTACCAATGCTGGACTGTCTAAAAGCGGATTTGAAAAAGTACTATTTGGCTGAGCAGGTGAATGCTAAATTATTAAATAATGTTGATAAGTTCAATGAAAAATGAAACAAGTGGCATATTCTGATATAATGTCTCTTTATTTATAAGTCATTTTAGTCAATACATGTATTCATCCAATTCAGCATACATGTAGCTGTAAATTGGTGCTGATAAGTACTATGTATGACAATAGATCCCCGGGACATCAAGTCTGGAACTGTTCATTCTTACCTGACCTTGCGGACTGCAATAATTAAGAATCTAATAACATTATTCAAAATACTGTATGAAAAATGGATACACTCATTTATTTTTTATTCCATCTAAAAATGTTGAAAGCTGCATGTAAAATGCTATGTTATCACTGCAACAATGTTGACTGATGTGAATACTGATATGGACTGAATAAAAAAAATAATAAAAAAAAACATTAAAAAAAAAAGTCGATATATCGCTGGAAATATGTGATCTTTTGATGGGTTTTCACACGAGAAAGCCGAGCGAAAACTTGTAATAGAGGTTTTAAAGAATAGTGTCCTCTCGATTAGACTTAGTAATTTTCGACTCTGATTACGTCCGTCCTCCAAAGTATCTAATCTGTCTTTACGGCAGGTCTAGTTCATCAAAATAAATCTACCTCCACGAAATGGCCCACAGCCATACTGTACTCACATGAAATCATGAGTACAGTCGCATACATAATATCATAGAAACTGCTATTTAGAAATCGGAATGACGTGAGTCAAATAACTGAATACCAGAAAATAGTTAAGACCCGGTCATGCTCTCGTGCGAAATAGGTGATCCTTTTGATATCAAACCATGATATATCCTACAATTGCGTTAACTTACTGTGGCGGAAAGGTATGATTACCAGGGTATCAGATTTCACGCTTTCATTGATCAATCACACTGTATGCTTCTCAAAGTAGCATGGAAAATAAATCTGAAGTTTTAAGTCTGTCATGCACACAATTCATAGCCTCATATTCTCTTTCTTTCATGCACACGTTGCATGCTGATTTAGTCATATCTTTTTCGGGACATTCCGACAGGTGAAATTTCGGCTGACAGCATTTCTGCCCGCTACATTTCAGCAGAAGTTTGAGTTCGGAAGGGGGGGTTATGATATTTCCACTTTAATACAGTTTTGGCACTATTACGTATTTCAGGTACATGTTTGCAAGCTTCGCTCTATATGTGTACATGTAGACACATATAACACGTATTCTTGCATTTACCATGCAGGTTACCCCATGTTGAGACGTTTTCTCCATCCGACGTCCACGATGCTCATCCATTAACATCTAGATGAGTTGTTTGAGCTGATCTGTCATCACAAGTCCCGAGCTAGCGTATCTAATTCCGCTTAAGCTGGTGCTAGAGGCCGCATGGATACTCCATAGTCTCCACATGAACAGCTGCAATACAAGCGCGGCTGAGATACTAAGGCTACTTCCGAGAATTTACCGTATTCTCGGGTCTGAATGTCATACGATTGCTTTTTAGTAATCAGTCGTTGTCATTTTTGCCCATATCTTGCATATCGCTTCTATTGTCTTGGAGTAGAATTTTTTTTTTGGACGACGGCTGAAAATTGAATGAGGTGAAACTCCATATTCATTGCTAGGCTTTTTATTATGTTTTTCCTGAAACCTCAGTAAAATCTGCTAAATATGGACTTAATTCTTTCAAATACAGGAGATCAAAGGGGTGGAATGGGCTAAATAAACGTTAGCGAACAGTGAATTCCTTCCCGGAATGTCTAAGGTTACTTTATAGATCGGTAATCGAAATGGTGAATGGGTGATTTGGTGTAATTTTTCAGCCTGTCAAATTGTCCCTGCGTCACTCTATATATTTATTTACATATGACTCTTGTAATCATCAGATGGTTTTATAGTACGTTATGATCGAATAGATTAAATAGAACTATACATATAGTACATCTGATGATTACCGTAATGTATGTTACTGTGCGGAAACACAGGGAATGTAGCCTATCACGAATACCGATTAATGCTATTAGTATAGTAGCCAAATGTCAAAATAAGATTTTTGCTGCACCCCCCTGTGAGTAAATGTTTGGTATGTTTTTATTAAAGATATGCCCTTCTAGTACCAGGTAAATGATGTTTGCCATCTTGTATCACGGTCAGAGCTGAGATATAGGCGTTTAAAAAGGTGCCTCGGAAGAAAATGTCACGATTTATGGAGAGGGGGTAGGGGTACCGAAACTTCTCTAGAATTGTTAATTGTAGGTCGATTTGCTTTCCTGTGGTGTAGATTTGAGCACAATTAAACAGAGATCATGTCTATTTATAAATATGATCATTTAAACAAATTGTTATGCTTTTGCAGGGGTCGTTTTCAAATTTCAATAAAATACGTTATATTTAGCTTAAAATTAATTCCAAAGTTTTTTTTTACAGGGCATAGATGTCAAGTATATATGCAGAATATATGCAGATCAATTCAATTGGATACGGAGAGATACGGAAGAACAATTCCACATTCGAGAATGATAACTTTTCTAAAAAGTCACACTATATACATAGGTGTGTGCAACATACACGGCAAATAGGGATAAATTAACCATGCTTATAATTAAGAGATCATTTCTAAAAATTATTTTAGCAATGCAGTTCTACAGAAAACAAAACTGCACATAATCTTACCAAATTATACCAATTAATTACGCTTTACACAAACTTATATATAAATCGGCACATTTCTTCAGTTATATGTCAGTTTGTGATAAGACAAACATAACCTACAATGAAATTAAACTTAGAATTTCACGAGTCAAGTAAATTTAAAATATTTATAAAGCTGATAAACCAACGATGATCAAATGTCCTTAGTGTTTTATTTCAGAGCCTGATACTGATAGCACGCATAATGCTTAACACGAGGATATATTCAATCAACACCCATCGTAGGACCATGAAACAGAACAAACGTGATTCTTGGGAAAATTATGTTTCTAAGATCAATACACATACTCCTATAACAAAAGTTTGGAATATGATCCAAAGAATAAAAGGTAAAAGCTCCAAGTCTAGTGTAGAACAGGTGTAGAGATTGCAAATAATTTAGGCGCTCGTCAGATAATTATGTACCTAAATCTCTAATTTCCCAGAAAAGGGAAGAGAAATACGAAATTAAATTCCCCTTCGGTAATCATGAAGGCTATAACGCTATGTTTACAATTGAGGTACTTCATGCTTCTCACTCGAAAACTAACGGTTCTGCTGTAGGCCCAGATGATATCCATTATCAACTTTTGAAAAATCTACCCGAATCTTCTCTAGGAACTCTATTACGCATATTCAACAGACTTTGGTCAAGAGAAGACGTTCCACCGTCAGGGCATAATGCCATCGTTATACCAGTATCAAAGCCTGGCCGACTTTGGTCAAGAGAAGACTTTCCACCGTCATGGCATAATGCCATCGTTATACCAGTATCAAAGCCTGGCCGTAACCATACAGACCCTGGTAATTATCGTTCGGTTTCACTGACTAGCTGTGTTTGTAAAACAATGGAACGCATGATAAATGATCGCCTTGTTTGGTACCTAGAAACTGAAAAGTAACTTACTGATAGTCAAGCTGGTTTCCGTAAAAATAGAAGTACCATTGACCATTTAGTCAGATTAGATTCCTATGTCAAGAATGCTCTCGCCAAGAATGACCATGTAGTTCCCATCTTTTTTGATTAGAAAAATCCTATGATACTACATGGAAATACGGGATTCTAAAAGACCTTCACACTATGTGATTAAAGGGCCGTTTACCCATTTCCATATCCAACTTTTTGAATGATAGACAATTCCAAGTTCGGTTGGGTACAACCATGTCTGATCATTTCGACCAAGATCAAGGTGTCCCACAGGGCAGTATTTTGTCTACTACTCTGTTTAGTATCAAGATCAACAGCTTAGCGGAGGTTTTGAAAAGCCAATCGATGGTTCACACTTTGTGGACGATTTCAACATTTCGTGCAGTGGAAAAAGTGTACACAATATTGAGAGAACATTACAAATTTGTCTGAATTGAATTCAGAAATGGTGTTTAGAAAATGGCTTCAAATTCTCCAGAATTAAGACAAATTGTATACACTTCTGCAAGAAATATTTCCAGCACAAAGATCCAGTACTAACATTAGATGGAACTGAGATCAAAGTAGTAACAGAGGTCAAATTCTTAGGAATGTTGTTTGGCCACCGACTAACATTCAAATCGCATATAAATTGCTTGAAAGCTAAGTGCACGAAAGCTCTTGATTTGCTGAAGGTAGTTGCCAACCATAAGTGGGGAGGAGATCAGCAAACACCTCTCCATTTATATCGATCACCTGTTCGTTCCAAACTTGATTATGGCTCTATTGTTTACAATGGTGCAAGCAAGTCAAACTTGGCAAAGCTAGATCCTATTCCCTATCAAGGATTAAGTACTTGCCTTGGAGCGTTCAGAACATCCCCTAAAGAAAGCTTGTATGTCGAAGCAGATGAATTTCCTTTAGAACTTCGAAGAATTAAACTATCATTGCAAAATTGCGATCAAATAACTCGAATCCTACATTTTACTGTGTTTTCAAACCTCAGTTCGCGGATCTCTATTTGAAGAAACCCTACATTATTCCATCTCTTGGAATTCGTATGAAACCACACATTGCAACAGCTGGTATTAAAGGAATACTTACTTTATTTTATATAAGTTCCTATTACAAAGGTTAGACTCTTAAAGAAATATAACCAACTATTTTACTGTCGTTGAGGGCGATAACCTATTATTTATATTACAATTCTTGAAGCCATGTTTCCGCTTTGAGGTTGATGTGGGTGCCGCCATGTTGCCTGAGGGATGACGTGCCTGATGACGTCAGCATTCAGGACAAGGTCACGGCTAACCCTTGATCCAGGGACGTTCCCCGACATTTGAATTACTATAGGTGCGAGTTTTAATTCGAGGAAAAAACTGGCGCAGAAAATCCCACTGGTGTAATTCCTAAAAGGAAAGGGGTTTAGGTTTTCTCCGCCAACTGAACAATTTCTTTCCCAAGATTTTCAACGGAGACTTGCTCGATTCAATTTGGACAACATTTGAAGCTGAGCGTTAACTAAAAGATCGTCCTCTGCAAATTGTGCAGTGATTTGAGTTGAACGACGATGCTTCTGTGTTTGTAAACATTTTCATGATCACACTTGAGCTACTAAAATCAACTAGAACATCAGTGGATTTACTGGGTTCCTTCTCGTGCGAATTATCAGCATTATCAACACGATCAACCTTAAATCTCCATGACGTTGTGACGTTGTTAGATGAGTATACACTCACTTCCGCTCATCTAAAAACGTCAAGCAGTGGTGCAATGGCGGCCCCAGCGCACACCGTGGTGAGCAACACAATATTCAATATTTCTTTTATTTCGCGTTCTATCAACATAAATTTTATATAATAAGGTTTGGAATAAGACTGTTGATAAATATACTTACACTCAAAAATAAGGTAAGTACTCCTTAAACCTCAAATTTTACCTAACAAGCTCTTAGCAATTCCACCATGGCAGCACGAGCCAGATCTTGTATACATAAGAATTTTGTCTACTGAGAGAGAAATACAGATCGCCTAAGGCTATTTATATAGATGGTTCTAAATATGGTGAGGGAGTGGCATGCGCTACTATCTTTAGTCCCAAAACTAAAACCTGTCGACTACCAGGTGAAAGTTCGATATTCATTGCAGAAGCAAAAGTCACACTGTTGGCTTTAAAAGGTATTGGGTCCAGTTAAAGGAAAAAAATATACCATATTCTCAGATTCACTGTCATGCCTCCAAGCGATTAAAAGTGGAACTTCGAGTCATCCCCACTATCTTGGGTATTCTACAACTACATGACTGTAGATTTTCATCAACAGATTGATATTGGTTGTGTTGGTTGCCTAGTCACGTTGGCATCATAGGGTGGCTATGGCTGCCCTAGATGATGAGGTTGATCTTGTTGGAATCCCATATATCGATTTCAGACCCTCTATCTGTACTTATGTGAGATGGCTGCTTCAATCTTTATGGGATGCTCTGAATAATAACAAACTTCAGGAGTTCAAAAAACTGTAGGCTATACTCATCTGAACAGCCAGAAACGTTTCGACCAAACCATGATCAGGCGATGTAGAATCGGCCATACACGATTACCTCACGAACATTTACTAAAAAGCAGCCAGTCCCAAGGTGTATTCCATGCCATGACGATCTATATATTCATCTGTGGCCACAAACAACAGCGCCATTCTTTTCATTTTTTCTTCTTCGGATTATTTGCCCTAGACAGCGCTGAGATCAACTTTACATAATGAATATCTGATCATGCACTGATTTACCCCCGGGTATTTTAATAGGGAAACTGTTCGTTTAGTTATGCAGTAAACAGACGAGGTGTTTACCAGTTGGATGGTTGTCAATCTTCACGTTTACAAAATAATTAAAAAAATAATGGACGTGTGAAAAAGTTGGGGGGGGGGGGCTACAGCTCTGCGGCCCCTGTCAGTGGTTTTGCTGGGATGTCCGACATGGCTGAAAATGTCAGGCATAGCTCTCCATACCCCGTCACACTATTATAAGTTAATTTGGCTTAAAACTGTCCAGGCGCGTTCATTACAAAAATACTTTTTATTTCATTATATGAGAGAAATGGTGAATTTATCCGATATTTGGATACGGCCCCTCAGCAATGCCATCGCTTATTCGCCAATGATTTTTTTTGGTATTATGTAGGATGTCTGGTTACTGTCGATCACATGTATGATGAAATATATCATATTGACTAAAAATTGACAAAGTTATGGAAATGTTAGTACGCCTACCTCATTCTTTTAATTCACTAAGTTTTTTCCAGAGCCACCTCTTCAAACCCCGAAATCTCAGCTCCGACCGTGATACAAAATGGCAAACATGGTTTTCCGGGTGCTAGAAAGGTATATCTCTCAAAAAAAATATGCCAAACCATTACTCACAAGGGGGTGCAGTAAACATCGATTTCAAGCCTCTAGTGAGAATTGGCTACTAGACTATATCTGGGCTGGGCGTTTTGGGATCTGTCCAGGTCTGACCGGGGCGTTTGTTCACCATCTTAATTGTTTGTCTTACTCGTTGAGGTAGGGAGTTGAAACTTACCACACTATACCGCTGGGTCAAGCTCTATCAGAAAACGTAACAAAAATCCAATCTGGCTGCTTCGATGACGTAACAGTGACTTCAATTTAATAAGCGGCATCTTTTTCGATATTTGTATCTATGTAATTTCTCCGCTTAAACTGCGTGATAAATTAGTAAATATTAATCTAACCATGAGTAAATTCAAAATGGAGGTCATAATTGTATGACTAAAAAGTTGTGTTTTCGACGTTTTTTTATATTTAGTCTTTTGCGCGTGAAAGTCCTCGCAATTATTTTAATTCACATTAAGTAATTATTTCCGAATTTATTATTTAGTTTTTCTGGAGAAAGTAACATAAATAGAAAATGTCAAAAATCTGACTGAAAGATCGACCTCCAATGGACCATTTTTATATGATGTTACTGTGACGTCACTAAGGCAGCCATCTTGGAACTTATTACATTTTCCTATAACGCTTCCGTCTAAGATCACCCCGTAGCATCGTACAGTGGAAGTGACTGATCTGTACTCCAGGATTCGGCATATAGCGACAGGCCACATGCCATGAGATAAATCTGAGCACACATTACAGTCGAAATCTATGGTTTGGATTTCCATCAAGACTACCGAATTGTAAAATGAGTATTTCTAAACGCCTTGAATGAACCGCAGTAACTGGTTATAGTGTATCTGTTGAGAATCACCAAGAGATCAGTGGCTCGTTGGCTTGAATCATTTTGGCGATTTGATCGTCTCACTATATTGGTCCAAATATATTTCTTTCGAGTATCGTTCATGTTCCTCGTTATATCGCTAATCATTTAGGCGGTACGCTGGCGATATATCACTTACATTCAGCTCAATTGAACCATTTTATTCAGCGAAATGTGTCATTGAACTTTCGTGATCTGTACGGCCTATAGCAAACATATGTACGGCCTATAGCTTCGAGTAATGTTGTAATCTGTACGACGTATTGCACATCGCCAGCTGAATGGAATTTGTATGTTGAATGTGTGTTTGAGGTGTCAGATGAGCATATTTATGCGGATTATACGTAAAATATGTATATTTATGATAAGGTTAAATAAAGAGCATCCAGAATGCACTGGATAAATCAGATTGATCACAAAGTTGCACAATCGTGATTCCTCAGTAAGTCATCAGTTCTATCATTTGACGGCATGCTAGGCTTATGTTCTATTGGGTCTGTATGGCAAATAGCGCGAAGTATACAACTGCTTAGATAACTCATTAAACAGATGATAATAATGCCTTTCTGCCGCAGATGCGTGGATTGTAGGGGAAAAAACAGAATTTCGTCCGTTTGAAGGCATTACAACTTGAGCGGTGTACGCTAAATAGTAAACAGAGCTCACATGAAATATGCACTTCTCCTATAGGTCAACTATCAACTGTCAGAATAAGGTTGTCGGTCAATCCGTTCTGATATCGAGGACACAAAAATCGGCGGATTAAAGAATAACGCAGGAAAGAAGCACTCCTAGATTGTTTAATTGTATCTCACACTGCCCTGCCATTGTTCTGTTCTGTATTGGTCGGCAGAGGCCTAATTTGGATAATTATAAAAATTCTGTTTCAGTCACTTTTTTTGCCATGCCTCGGATAATACATATCCAAAGTATCAACTCGATCGATCAATACGTGATAATACAATGATTTGATGCAAGATGGTCGACGAGGCTTTCGCCTAATCCGAGACCTACATTCCTTGGATTATATTATGGTGAAATTATGAAAGGATCAGTGAGCTTTGAATTTTGCGCCCAATTCACCCTTTTTGGGGCAATTTCATATTTCGGGACCTATGTGGTCTGCTTTGGAATGTAGAATAACATATATATAGCCACTTTCCCCGTCCAAATCGGTTAATTGAAAATAGGATGATTTTAATTGGTTGATCAAGGCCTAATTTGCATAAATATCACAACTCTGCTGCAGTCACTATCTTCATCTTGATTTAATTGTATAACGTATATCCAAAGTATCAATCCAGCCTGGACAAAAAATATACATATTCCATTCAATAAGGAAGTCCGGTAGTCAGTGAGAGAGAGAGCGAGTTCATCCGAATCCATTCGTCAGCAAAATAAGGAGAACCATTGACATTAAAACCGTGGAATGAACGTGCATTAGGTGACTGTTACCAGGAAGTTATGAGGTGAACGAATCCCGATGAAAATTTGATTCATAATTACTTTTTATTATTCATTAATCGCTCGGCGAGTGCACTGTCATGCCCATCGGGAATCTTTGGTTGTATGTTTCATTGTGACTTTTCAAGGTTGCCTAATATCAGGAAGCCTGGTCCAATCGAGATTCAAAACATCTGAGAATGGTTATCGTTGAATGGAATCCCCCAGTTCCCAGATATTCTGGGAGCTTACATGATGCTACACTTATTCAACCTATGCACTACTCTCGGAAGACATATTTAAGTGACCTGTAAACTCGAAATTGGCAAACACATCAAGTACACACTTAAATCATATCAAACCCTACTTCGTCGGTCCTGTGACGTTAGTCACACTGCCATGTTTTCAAAAGAAAGTGCAATAAAACCTATTAGTGATCCAAAATGTACCCACCTGCATGGATGAGTATATCCTTCAAGGGACCGTACAAAACACACTGAGTTAAGAAATTGATATTAAAACCTGTGAACAGTGTGACCAACTGCACAGGATCTACGAAGTAGGGTAGGCATTGGGACTCCAGTTGAAATCCTGCCTATATTTAGATGAGCACGGCCCAAGTCAAAATCAGCAGAAATTTTCTTCGGCAGCTCAGAACTTCCTGGTAATAGTCTCCTAATGCACCTTCATGCCGAAAATCAAGGTTCTAATGTCAACGGTTCTCCTTATTTTGCCGACGAAAGGATTCGGATGGACTGACTGACTCATTACCGGACTAATAGATCACTATTCGTAGGAATAGTGATAAAATACACAAGAATTGCCGTATGTATCAGAGAATACGACCGGATCACGAGTTGAAGTAAAATAGTGATAAAATACACAAGAATTGCCGTATATATCAGAGAATATGACCGGATCTCGAGGGAGAAAAGTCACGATCTTGATTATTTCTGGAATCAGTCTAACAAAATCAGACCCTACATATCACTTGTAGTGGATGTTGTTAGGATCTATACAAATCCTTTTCAGGTCAATCTCCGGCTACCTCAAGTAATTGTCCATGTTCTCCAGCTTTATGTTCAATGAGAATCCTCTTTGTTTGAAACCCCGCCCCACTGACGTCGCATCCATGATCATTCGGGTACATTTGGCTTTCATTTATTTTCATTGTGCTTTCATTTGGGTTCACTTGGATAATTCGTTGGACTCCCTGTGACTATTCTCAAATAGCAATATGCCGTACAGATACGAAACAATTGGCCGTACAGAAATATGTTTTAGCTTAGCAGAAGCGGTAAAAATAAGCGATGAATATGAACAATTGACCGTCCTATTCATCTAAAATCAAACGGTTTCTATAGCGGTTGGTACATCCTTTGCATCAGACAAAACGTCTAACATGAAGGTAAGTCAGAGAAGTTATATAAACTGACATGAAGCGACTCACCTCGAAAAATCGAAGCGATCAGGATACAAGACCGGCTTTGCGAATCGAATTGCTCTACTATGTAGTACTTTTTATCGTATATGTTAAGCTCATGTTTTCATGAATATAATTTGAAGAATTATAACGCTTAAAATACCTCAATGATATACATACTTTGTCGTGAAATCGCCCGAAACTGAGGTCTGTCAACGGTAGAAAATGGCTATAGGCCGGATCCTGGAGTACAGATCAGTCACTTCCACTGTACGATGCTACGGGTTGACGATATGTCATAGAGAGTTTCTTCGCCCTAGCCGTTGGTTTAAGAAAATTAATCCTACATTACAATCACAGCAATCTTGAATTTGATGACCATCTTGGAATAATTTCAAGTGGTCCCATAGCAAATTTTAATCAGCCGGTCCAGTACCATAAATGTGCCAAGTGTCATGCTTTTACCTCAAAGTTTCAATTCCATGCACCATATTGCAGTAGGTTGGTTAGGTATGGTCTATATTATCCATTATGTCATGCTGGTGTGCCTTTTATGTTGTTCCTATACCAAAGCCTGGTGCAGCTTGCCGTGCTTTCCTACATGAACTATCGACACAATATTAGTAGGAAGAGAGCGAATTCTCGAATGATAAGCATTCTCAAAGTGGAATGGATGCAGTTTCCCGCCTACTTTCACGCAGTATAGTACAGACGTAACAAACCATATTTTTAGAGAGCAAATACCCCGCCTGGTCATCTCATTCGTGATCCCTCTGAACACATGTATAATGGTCAAGCTGTGTATTTGACCAGATAGAATATGGTCGATGTCTGCTCCATAAAATATCAGGCCAGAATATCGATGTATGTTCCATAAAATATCAGGCCAGAATATCGATGTATGTTCCATAAAATATAAAGCCAGAATGACCATATCCTCATGACAGTGTTCCATTCAATATACTCTATTTGCGTCCTTCAGCTATACTATATTTAAGAAATAATGTTTTCATAGGCGTGCTAAATGATTATTTTACACACATTTAGTGTGGGAAGGTTCATATTTTAGGGCAAGGGCGAAGCCCGCGCACTAAAATTTATAAACTTTCTCACATCTTTCGGGGTTTATAGGTGACCTAAGTAGGTCAAATTTTCATCAAAAGTAGGTCACCTCAGACCTTGCTGGTAACAGTTCCCTAACCAACGTTCATGGCAGAAATCAAGGTTCTAATGTCAACGATTCGTAGGAATACTGGAGACCGTCGAGAGATGACTTGGGGGCCCTCTATCTAGAAATACGGGAGACGGTAGAGAGATGAATTTGGGGCCCTCTAACTAGAAATAACCTGAAATCATCTCAAAATTTCGAAGTTTATAGGTCGCCTAAGTAGGTCAGCCCAGAACTTGCTGGTAAAGCTCTCCTAGTGCACGTTCATACAAAAAATCAAGGTTCTAATGTAAACGGTTCTCCTTATTTTGCAGACGAAATGATTCGGATGAACTCACTCATTACCGGAAAATTTGCAAACTTCGTAGGAATAAGAAAAAATGGATAATAGTTTGAACTAGGTAAGTAATCCATCTACTCTCTCATTCACAGCAACAATGATAATCAACGGACAATTACATGTAACATTTAAAAATTATCTGTCATTTACATATGTATTTATATTTGATTGCGTCCGAACTGATGTGGCACGTCTAGTTAGATGATATGAATGCTGATAGCAGACCAGTCAACAGCCTAAAAAAGTCTTTAACAAGAAAATGTGATGATGGCATTTCCTGTTGCTAGTTGTTATCTATGCTCAAATTCCTACGAAGTAGGCTCTCATTTTCAGCTTGTTCGGCAATGAGTGAGTGAGTCAGTCATTCAGTCAGTCCATGCAAATCCTTTCGTCGGCAAAATAAGGAGAACCGTTGACATTACAACCTTGATATTTGGCTTGAACGTGCATTAGGCGACTGTTACCAGCAAGTTCTGAGCTGACCTACTCTTGGTGACACTGAACAAGCTGTGGTGACAAAGTGCCAAAAAATCACCAGTAACTTGGTCCCTTTTCCTACTGATCTTGTTTCGACGCAATCGATGATTTCAAGAAAACGTCACCACTAGCGGTATTGTGCGTTCCGTTTTGATACTACCCCATACTGCTGATTATCCTTAATGTCACCAGTGTTATCGTTCCCTTAAACTGATTATACTGATGACGATTGTAAAAATCAGCATTTAGATGCCCCAAATGTGTTTCCGCTAGTGGTGACAAATAAGGAAATCACCGATTTATCTCGGCGGTCGATCTTTGATGTGAAGGCCCGAGGCAGTGGTAGAGATAAATGTTCGTGAGGCAGGATGAGTGTGTCTCTTATCGGCATTATCGGTAACGCGCAGACGACAGCGAGGTTTAACTATCCATATCTACTGTTAATCACCAAATATGAGCGGAAATCAGCATGAAGGGCCCAAACGTCCAGGTAAGTTGTAGATCTGGTCTGTTTTGCCGAGTAAAGGTGTTCTAGGATGTGATCAGCCCAAGTTACTTTGAATACGAGAGAAAACTTGATGTGGAGTACAGTGTGGCCCTTCTTTATATTCAAGGCATTCTAAATGTTTTATATTGGACTTCATCTTAAAACATCTTAGTTTCATCTTAAGACTTACCATAATTCTATGCTAAGTGTTCAAAGTTTTTTTTATTCTAAATCGAATCGTAGTAGATTGATATCTCAAATAAACGGCGGTATATCTTCCCAATGACATAATTCAACATATTGGTGTGGGGTGATGAGATGGGGTATGAGGGAAGGGGAATGACTGGGGGAAGTTACCCTGCCTCTTCTCATTTTATCCCATCGAGTCAATGATACATTGTGAATTAATTATATCAGGGTGAGATTAGTTGTCTAATCTAATCATTTCATCATTATCCTGTGTCGATAATTATCCAGAATGTTTTTCATGGCAAAGTTACGTGTATTTTTGCATGAATACCATACATCTTCTTTACGTGCGGCTCAGTAGATGTCTTCCTTGATAAACTTACATTGAAAAAGTCCAATCCTGGATTCCCGAGATAAATGAAATTAGTCCTGAATGAATGTGCCCAGATAGCAGCGGCAGGCGCATTTGACGCGTGACTCCAGGCTTGAATTTGCGGCTCATATTTTTGCACTCTCTCCAATGCATACAACATAGGATATATTTTTTATAAATGAAACCTGGACCACATTTGTAATTTTAACCCAAAACTATAATCAGTGTAACATAGTAGTCCCTTCTGTGATAATATGATGCATGTTGAATATTCCCCCAAATTAAACCAGGTATAAATTGAACTGCAACAGGCTGTAGGCCTCGGGAAGAGATCAGATACATATGTCGCTGCTATCTGGTAAAATATGTTGTCCACGGATTACCTTCAATTATAATTAAATATATACATATCTCCAGCTTGGTGCGCGGGCATTTCCCCTTCAGACATTTTCCCCTGTAGTGGGGGCTGTTAGGGATATTTTGGTTCACATTCTTCCAAAAGCACCAAATTTGGCCCATATGTCGCCCATACCATACTATTTCGATTTTTGACGGGCGCCAAGACGGGCGCCCCCTAGGACCGCCATATTCGGCGAAATTCAATATGGTCGCCATCCTGGTTATAGTTGAATAACTAAAAGGGCTAGAAATGTGAATAATAGCACTTTTTAGTGGTTTTTGGGGTCGGAGAATCTGATTGTGATCTTATTTCAACGATTTTATGTCAAGGTAACCTTTAAGGTCACCCTAAAGGGCATTTTGGGGACAAATTCGCCATTATCAGTGGTTTTGGGGCAAGATATATAAACTGCCTCATTCTATTGGTTTCCAGGTTTGAGTAACCCGAATCTAGCCTTATTTTGGCGATTCGGGGCAATATTTCATTTGAGAGTCGCGATAGAGGTCATCCGAACCAGAGGTCAATTGTAGGTATAACACCAAAAGAACCACAAATAATACCATAGAGGTTTGTGCCATTCTCCGATTCTGATCCTATTTTGAAGATTTGAGGTCAACCCATTTTGGGGTCAAAGGTCAAAGATCAACAGTTACCACTAAGAACAATCGAACGAAGAGTATTCAGGAACAAATTATATTACAATACTCCGGAGATGACATCTGCTGACAAAATGCTATAACTATGCCGCTACGCCGCTATGTGTATTTAAATGTTCGAAATACAATGCAAAGACCGCCTTAGCAACAATATACCATTGATTATTGGTATCTATACCTTCTGGCTTGCGCTATCAAGGAACTGTGAAGTCGGGTCGCACCCAGTAAGGCTGTGGAAGAGGGGTAGTGCCAAGGATTTGACCGACCGAGATCGGAACAAACGGTATGGACTGAATGTCACAATATTTCTTTCCAGTACCGAAGTCCACCAAGAGTTCCGATAGACCGAGGGTCTTCAAAGACCGGACATCGCTGTCCATCGTGCGAACATAGGCTGTTGTATGACCCTTCTCCGTGGCATGTGCTAGATGCAGGAGGACCCTAGTGTCCGCCTCGGAATGGTTGCACGGTTGAAGTATTGTGAGGTCATAACGCCTGTTGAAGAACACGGACTCAAAACGGATACACAGAAGGAGCTTTCTGCTCATGTCAGTCTTGGACATCTGTGTGCTGATGAATGAGAACGGCTCCTTTTTGTTAACATCTTTTAAGAAGCCGCTGATCCATTCATACTTCGGGATTTTAGGGGTTCAGGAAAAAGTATTGTGGCATTCCAGTCCAAACCATCTGTTCCGATCTTGGTCCGTCAAAGTCCGTGGCACTATCTCTCTTTCATAGCTTAACGCGGTGCTTCATCGTACTCATGTACAGCAAGGGATGTGATGCAGCCGGTGTCAATGAGGCCAAGCATCACCTCTTCACCACTGCAACCAGATCGCTGGAAAACATCCCACCTCCCAAGCCGCGCTTTTGCAGCATGTGAAGCGAGCACTGCTGCAAGCGAGTTTCTACTGGAGTCGCTTCACTCCAGCAGGGAATCCCTGACTTCAGTGAGTGGAGCTGGCACAAAGATCGCACCAGTACATGGCAACCGCTATGGACCACTCTCAGCGACACTTCTATGGCATATGCCATTCTCATGCACTGAGGCTGACTCAAGGCATGCACGGGAAGGTGCAAATGCAACTGTGCCGATGTCCGATACATGACCCTCTGCAAATGCGAAGGCGGGTGCGTTAATAACTTGGGCGATGATGACAAGTATTATTTATTGCTGGCATCATAGAGCGCAAGCCAGAATGCATAGGTAGTAAAAGTAATCATTGGTATACTGTTGCTTAAGCGGTCTTTGTTTTGTATTTTGAACATTTAAATGCACGTAGCGGCATGGTTATAGCATTTTGTCAGCAGATGTCATCTCCGAAGTATTTTAGTAACATTTGTTCCTGAATAATCTTCTTTCGATTGTTTTTAGTAGCAACTGTTGATCTTTGACCTTTAATTCTCAAATGAGGTGACCATGACCTCAAATTGTCAAAATAAGGTCAGAATCTAATTCTCCGATGCCGCAAAGCCCTATGGTATTATTTGTGATTCTAGCCCTTTTGATGTTTCCTATAATTGACCTCCGGTTTCGGGGGACATCTGTCATGAACCTCACACGCAATATTGCCTCAAATTGTCAAAATATGGCCAGATTCGGGTTACTCAACCCCGAAAATCGATAAAATGAGTTAGTTTGTATATCTCGACTAAAAACCACTAAAAATGACGAATTTGACCCAAAAATGACCTTCAGGGTGACCTTGACCTCAAATCGTTGAAATAAGATCAGAATCAGATTTCCCGACTCCGATAACCACTAAAAAGTTGTATTATTCATGATTCTAGCCATTTTATTAACTGACCTCTAACCCGGGTGGCGGCCATAATGAATTTCGCCAATATGGCGGCCCCAGGGGGCGACTTCCTTGGCGCCCGTCAAAAATCGAAAAGTTATGGTATGGGCGACATATGGGCCAAATTTGGTGCTTTTGGAAGAATCTGAACCAAACAGTCCCTTTTATGCCCTAACAGCCCCGACTACTGTGGACATTTCCTCTCTTAGGACAATTCCCCCTCTCTGTACATTATTGTACTTTGAACTCGTACGAATGTGTACCGAGGTTGAAATATGGAAAAAAAAACAATTTTGATTTTTTTTTTGTTTCCTGTTTTTTTTGTTATTATTGTTTTCTATGATTTGGCGTGATTAAACAATAGTATAACTCAATAACTCTTGCATAACGTGTTCGCGTTAATTAACTATTTAGTGATAATGCATGTCTCGGTTATAGTATAATTTTTTGTCTATATTTTGCACCATTGAATAATAGCATATGATATGCATGCAAGTTAACAGATATCACACAGTGATAGATGAATCTCAAAGAAATACTAAGCAATTAATCATCTAATATCAACCACAGCTTGAGTCAGGATAATAAAGGTGCAAGTTTAGTTAAGTAGTACTTTAATCGGTGGTTTTAAAGACAAACAAAACAACGAATTGCCTTCAGAATGGTCAGGGAGCGCCACCACATATTGACTAAAATATTGTACCCAATACTTGATGCTATACTTAACTCATTCCCTCGAATTCCTAACGTGAAATGCCTTCACCAAGATTTTACTTTTTGTAACCTGTAGTATTTTTGTTAATTTGGTTCTTTAACTAAATGCATCCAAGTCCGAAATTCTGAACGTTAATATCCCCAATGTCACACTCTTATCCGTAAAATCTCTACACTATTGGAACATCTCACTTAAAAAACTTGTGGAAAAACGAACTCAACAAACAGCCAACTCTGGTCTTTTATAGCCAGAAAATCACATGACTTTGTCATTTAAAACACTTTCATAACTGACCATCGTTCAGTGAGAAACGGGGAAATACCGTTCGTCCTGCGTCAATACTTTGTTTATTATTATCAAA
>JAVTVY010050056.1:0-22676 GCA_036873755.1 Hanleya hanleyi | reverse complement strand
ACTTCTCCACCTAACATGGATACAGACCAGATAACCACCGTGCTGGAGAATGACTCAGAGACACGTATGGTCTTTCAAGGGGTGTTCGCCCGAGATGTGTTCCCATTAGACCGTATGTATCCTGCTGCTTACGTTCTCAACACGGACCCGATTGATCGGCCCGGTGAACATTGGGTGGCCGTGTACTTGACAGAACAGCAGGGCGAATACTTTGACCCGTACGGCCTGCCACCCCTCCATCCCGATTTAACAGACTTCATGGATCAAGGCACAGAGACGTGGTGCTGGAACAGTCAAACGTTGCAAAGCCTGACCAGTAGCGTGTGCGGACAATATTGCTTGTTTTACCTGTACCATCGGTGCCGGGGAAGACCCTTATCTACCATCGTACAGATGTTTGACGAGTACCCCAAGGCCGAGGACCGCGATGTACTCGTATATGACTGGGCCGCCCATCATTTCAATGTACAAGCCCCGTTTTGGGCTTAAGTTCTTTCAATGTACACAAGCCCCCCTGTTCTGGGCTTAAGTTTACAAGCCCCCTGTTATGGGCTTCAGTTCTTTCAATGTACAAGCCCCCTGTTCTGGGCTTCAGTTCTTTCAATGTACAAGCCCCTTGTTCTGGGCTTCAGTTTTCACGTGGTTGTTCTCACGTTGTTGTTGTTCACTGAATAAAAAAATGAGATCTCACCAAAACACCCTGTCTTGTGTGTTTTATTCATAATGCATAAATGCCCAATGTGGAGATTCAGTCAAACTGAAATCAGTGGTGTAGGATGGGGCCAAAATGTAACCCATCAATGTTAGAATGCAAGAGCACTATAGTAAAATAGAGAGCCAATGAAATCAGCCCATAGACCAAGTACGTGTTTTGGTCTAGATTTGGAGCGGGCATTTCATTGAGGTGCGTTTAAAGGAAGACGGTGAGTGAAAACTCGTCCAACACGTATAGATTAAGTTTATGACTATAAGTTATATGAGCATAATGCATGAAAGTGGCTTTGAACACCGTATTAGCCAATGAGTGGCCTAGAATGGAGCCAAAATGTAACCCATCAAGGTTAGAATGCAAGAGCACTATAGTAAAATAGAGAGCCAATGAAATCAGCCCACAGACCAAGTACGTGTTTTTGGTCTAGGTTTGGAGCGGGCATTTCATTGAGGTGCGTGTATACGGTGAGTGAAGATTCGTCCAACACGTATAGATTAAGTTTATTACTATAAGTTCTATGTATTCTCCGAACCTTGCCGAAAGGGAGACCGTTTGACCTGGAGGTGACCTTTGACCTTTTGACCCGCGCGCGCGCACTGCCGGTGATGACGGAGAACCCGCGCGCGCGCGTTCGCGCTGCGGTGCCGGGGCCCGCCGGGAAAACACCCCGGAGGTTGAACGTTGGAACACTTCTGGATTTGGAGGTAGTTTTAGTGAAAACCGGAAGTGACGTCACACACTTGCGCAGACCCACCAAACCACGTCCGAAGGTGAACGCCATTGTGGGAAAAAACCCCAGTACATCCAACACACACAGACAAGTCTAGACATGTCCAAAGGTCACGCCCCATTCACCCCAACCGGAAGTGACGTCACAACCCACGTGACCTGCGCAGCAGAATGGAAACGACACCCTAATCTAGCCCCCTCACCTAGGCTTCACATGGATACCTCACTCGATCCCATCGGCCCATGAGAGAAACCCTGCTCGATCCCAAAACGTCTATTTTCATACCCTTGGGCCACCGCGCATGCGCAGAATGCCGATGTTTCAACCCCACACCCAGCCCATCAGATGCCCCTTCACGAATGCTTCATTTTGATACCTCACTCGACCCCATCGGTCCATGAGTGCCTCCCTAGCTCCAAAACGTCTATTTCCATACCCTTGGGCCACCGCGCATGCGCAGAATGCCGATATTTCAACCCCACACCCAGCCCATTAGATGCCCCCTCACCTAAGCTTCACATTGATACCTCACTCAACTCCATCGGCCCATTAGGGACTCCCCTAGCTCCAAAACGTCTATTTCCATACCCTTGGGCCACCGCGCATGCACAGAATGCCGATAGTTCAACCCCACACCCAGCCCATTAGATGCCCCTTCACGAACCACAACTCATAGTAAAATCCACAAAACCAAAATGACCACCCTTATACATCATACAGGCATTCCCCGTAAAGACGCAAATGTTCGAATCAGGGGAGATGACCCGGCATTTGTCCTACAGAGGGTTCGCCCAGTCAGAAGTTGTCTTCCTTGCCTCCAGAGGGCAGCGCGATCGATGTTGTGATGTCAAAAGGGAATCCCCATAGCAAGCGCCGCCATTTTGTTTGTTTACTTTTTGCGGAGACATATCGGACAATAAACGCTCGACCCTGGGGTCGCACTGATCCTAGACTCGTCATAATAAGATCGTACAACACCTATAAGGTATCTTTATTATTATTATAGGTCTTAGAGGGTTTTTTTAGGGTAATGTGAGGGTTTTTTGAGGGTAATGTTGCTCAATTTGCATGAGACGAGGCAAAAATTCAAGATGGCGGCCAAACATTCGAGTTGTCTCCCTTGCGTACAGAGTGTACAGATGGCGCCACTAGTTCCTCCTCAATCCTCCTCATGACGTCACTACATCCGGGGGAAATGAGACCTATCTCCCACTTTGTATACTACTCGCGAGTGGCATGAAATCCTCATGGCTCTGTACTCGATGAATTGGATGGCTACCACGTGTGCTAGTTATTTCGTGCATTGTGTGAGAGCATTCGAATTTTTAGTTTCTCAAAAATATTTGAACTGTTAGATTCTTATAATATAGTATTCAAACCAAAACACAGTGCCTCTTTGGTACAGTGACGTCGCCAGTTCCGATCCAGTGTCAGTTCCGACCCACTTCCCCAAATATTGCTTCTTGTCATAACCATGATCACGCGAAATCATAAAACATTTGGTGTATTCAAGCAAGTTGATCAACCTCTCAATCATGGTTAAATTATATTATGCATTCACTGATTTTGTTAGGAGACAGCTTTGCAGACCCACTCCATACACACGACTACATCGGTCTAAGTACAAACACCAGGACTCGCCGTTGGTCAAAAACCGTGTCGTCTGCCAACCCTTCCGATCAAAGTTTTGATGTTTTGTTTCTCACATATAATTATCATATGGTACTATGTATCTGTCATAAATTTATTTACTGGGGTGTCTCTCTAAAGGCTACCTGCCCCATTGTTGACATCAACTGACGGACCCAGTTCCGAACCACCATCACCCAAGCTGGGTCGTACCATGGCCTGAAAATGTCTTGCGAACGCAGCGCTCACTACGCAAAATCGTAACTCCAGTGCTGATTAGCATTTCTTCTCTTTAATCTGCTATTCAGGGGTAAAATAAGTAGAAGTACTGTTGATTTATCATCATTTTCGAGTGAGTATACGCTTATTAGTCATCGGAGTTATTTCAGTGTCCAATATATCTTGCCAAAATGATTAGCTCGACCATATCACTATCACCCCAACCCGCATTCTTTAACGTTAGATGTTCACTTATGAGATGAAGACATTCAAAACGAAATATCCAGCTAGGACCCTATTTTGGCGGAAAATTTATCATGTTGACGATCACATTTGTTTATATCTGGGTCAAAGGTCAATGTCAAAACGAGGCTGGATCGGAACTGGCGACAGTGGGTCGGAACTGACACCTCTCATTAAGAAATGTAATTTTATTTTCCCTGCAGTTCAGTTTATCCCCAGCTAAGTTAGTTTGTTAATAAAGGCTATGGACCATTGTACGGCGATCAAGATAGTGAATATGCCAATCAAACTCTTTCCTTCTAAAACAGATGCAAATTTCACTTTGGTGGGTCGGAACTGGCGACTCGTCTGTACCGCCTCTTCAACTCTATATCTAGCCGGGCCGGGATATTCATTATCCCCCCCTCCAACTTTTCACCGCAACTCTGGAACGAAGAGAATAAGAGAGATGAAACTTCCCAATTAAAAACAAAATGGAAAATTTTTAAATGGCGGTCTCAGATATTCGTGTTTTCGGAATTTTCTGTCCATTTTTTGCTTTTTTCTTGCTTAAAACGACATTAAAGTATTTTAATTTGCCAAAACTAAATATTCTCTATCATGTTAATTAGCTTTCATTGAAAAACAATAAATTGCGAAAATCTATCAAATAAATAAGCGAAAAATGGCTTCCAACAAGATGACGTGACTGTGACATCATCATGGCGGCCATATTTTCTTTTTTCAGCTTGACCCAAGTATAGGAAGTTTCAGAGCCGCCGTAACGCTTCCCCACTTCAGGCTGGGACGTGGTACACTGCTTATGTTCAGACTTTTTTGAAGATGATGACATGATAAATGATAGGAAACCTTCGTACACAGGTTATGTTCAGACTTATATGAAGATAATGACGTAATAAATGATAGGAAACCTTCGTACTTACGTTATCATATGACTTATATGAAGACGACCGTGTAATAAATTATAAGTCCTCTCGGAACATTGATTATTTATTGACTTGCAACATGAGAACAATTCTCTGGGAACCTGCATTTGCCACTTAACAAACAAACGTAACAACAACTCGCGCTAGTAAAAGTTCGAAATTTTTCTATTATAAACTGCACTGGTGAAAACCCTCGCGTGAAGATACCTTTGTTTGTGTACGGTTGTGAAGTTCTTGGATTAACTAATAAATATAACATACTTACGACAAAGGTTATTTTCACATCTTGGCATATCGTCCGGGCAGTTAGAGCATTGTGTTCCCTCCTCATATGGAACACTGCTTCCTTTGTTAACTCTGAAAGTGAACACCACCGCCAACATGTTTTAGCATTGCAAGCTAGGTGTATGGTAAAACAGATATCGCAATTTGAAAAAAAAAAAAAAAACAATTTGTATGCTCTGTTTTCTCCTATAAGTCTCTCTGGAAAACTTATTCTAGAAACCGCTCAATACCCAATTTGGATCTTTGTAAGCTACACAAGCGGAACCAAAATATAAATAAAAAATTTATGAAAAACACAAAGTAAAGAACCAAGACTGGTGAAACAAATATTCTGTGGAAGAAATGAAGAAATGAACTTCGGAAAATAATGGTAATTTAAGCTACAAATTTGATAACTAATTAATAATCGCTCAAAATAAGCCCAATGGAATGGAACTTAAGAACAGATTTATACCATTCTTTGGTTTCTGATTATCTCTAGATCGATGTGTCACATCATCGGAGCTGATTACCTTAGGGATTTATGTTGCCAAATGCAAAAGTCTAACCTGCAATATATCCACAAGTGGTTAGAATTATCGGATTGAAAGTGGCTATGATATCAACCCCCAGGAGTTCAAGTTGACGTATGAATACGTTTGGATAAAAGGGAACTTACGCAGGGGCATAGTTACAGACGCTATAGTAACCGTTAGACATCGTGATGGTAGTCATGGATTGACAAAACTTTATTCCACATCCCATCTTATGTGACTCTGCTAACACAGACTGGAAGAAAAAACAAAGGAAGATGAGGGACAGAGAATACATGAGGATTGAGAAACTGACTCTGCATTAGACTCGACAAGTGCTTAATTCCGTATGCCTCATCCTCGCGAGCCAGTGTACACTGGCTTGGTTAGTTACTCATAGAAGTTCTAGACATAAAAATAGGTTGAGTGGTTTCCACTACACCGAACCAATCAGTAAGCGCGCTCAGTCTGCTCATTACACCAACCACAAGCGATGTTTCAGTATTGACTGGTTTGAATTTCATCGCTGGCCGGACTACGTTTGATGTCAGGCTGAAATTCGACATCAGGTGTCAAAGAGACAACCACAGTTTTAGATACCGACTTGCGAATCCAAAGCAACTGCGGGAGGGATGAAATGTATGAGATTGCGTGATAGACGCAACGACTCGAAAACTGATCCGAATCACCAATAAGGATCAGGTAAACCCCCCAATCTTACCTTTAATCTGTCGATACTTTACGCTCTCTCTCTCTCTTCGTTTCTCTTGTCAGAGTTAACCTTGAATATTGCTCCCTCGTCTGTGCGCCTCCTGCCGTTTGCCACATTGGCCGCTGGTGTTGTTGAGTTTTTTTTTCATCAAGGATATAATTATTTCCCACCTTTCCATACACCACAATGATAGTGGATATCATAAAATTGCGTTCTACGACCAACACCGATCCACATATCCCTCGTCTACTATATATTGTTAATATAGATTAAGATATAGAGGAAGGGCATGTAGATCGGTTTAGGTCGTATAGAACGCATTTGGTGATATTCACTATCATTGTGTTATATGAAAAGGTGGGAAATATTGATGAAAATAATAATAAAACAATATCAACAACAACATCGACGAAGACACCCACTGCTAACCAAGCCACGGTGTAAAGAAGAGCCTAGTTATCTGTGCAATGACCCGTGACTTCAGCCAATCAGCCACGGGCTTGTTTCACTTTGCCCTGTCTTTTAACTCGGCAGAATATTTTGAACTGGGGATTACTGACATAACTTTATACATATGTACTCTATTTCCCAGTATTCAAAGAAAGTGTCAATATGCTTAGAATAATGTTTAATTGACAAATATCACACGAATATATGCCAGCTCTCACCTGTTCAAAATATTCTCCTGGGTTAAAAGATGTGAAATTATACGAACCGGTAGCTGATCCGCTGTAGTCATGGGTCGCTGCAGAGAAAGGCTCTTTGCTTGTTCTCTCAGTAGTGTGCATACGGTGGCTTAGTGTTGCTGTCATGGCAACTAAATCTCAAGGTGTGACATCATCAGTTCCAATTGCATACATGATTAGTTTCTATCTCGGAATATATTTGTAGGTGTATCCAGTCTTGGAGGGCTGATATTTACCACTCGTGATTGCTTTTAAATTCCATACCTGTGTGTAATGTCCGCATGTATGGCCGGATTCACACGAGTTCGTTTCATAAGCATAGTACATGCCCTCAGAGAACCAGCCGAGAACGGCCATAGTTTCGTTGAAAAAGTCTGTTCAAAGGAAAGAATACATTCTGTGCATAATTAAATATTTCGCTTATAGCATTTGTTATTAATGGGGTATCCGCAAAAGTGATGTTTTTGTCATTTTTCTTTAAAATTTCTGCTTTTCCTCGAGGAAAAGTGAACAAAAGCTATTTTATTTCACAAAGATTAATATTTACTAATTTATTAAGCAGTTTTTGCAGAGAAATTACGTCAATAATTAAAGTTCGAAAAATCGACCAAAAATGCCTTTTTTAAAAATGACGTCACCAACTTGGATTGTTCTAAATTTTCTCATAGAGCGTCACTCGAGGGTATAGTGTGGTAAGTTTCAACCCCCTGGCTCAAGAGGTAAGAAAATGATTAAGTGGGGGTTGGAGGTCAGGCCTGGACAGGTTTCACAAAGCCCAGGCCAGATAAGGTTAAAAAATCTCCATACAGGAATACTCACTAAAATAATTAGATTGGATCTATCAGATTGGAATTAGTGACCAATCTATTCGATTGAATATTCCATCTATTAGATTGAAAATTTCAATCTATTACTTTCAATTCTCTACCTACAACAGATTCATTTTATCGTTTTAAATCTATTAGATTGAATATTTTCAATCCGATAAAAGATTGGTCACTAATTTCAATCTGATAAATTTAATTGCAATCTTCTAAAAATTTTTAGAGAGGATAGGTAGAAACGGGAATGACCGACTCACACCGTAGCTGAACTCCGTGTTCAACCTTGATTTAACATGTTAGAGATAATTACCTCTGTAAAATGCTGTAAAACTTGAGATATCTTAAAAGAGAAATCTTTTCACAAACAGATTGACGACTTGAATTGTATGGCGGAGAAGGTGAGAATTGTTCTTTTGCATTCAGTTATTCCATATATTCTTTCAATTATTTAATTTCGCATTCATTCTCCTTCTTCTCACATGAGATTGTCTAATGTTCCAGTCTTTCGTTTGCCAGGCAAAACTATTGTTTGAACTTGCATTCCATTCGATAGAAATATGATTAATTACTGTCCCCTTTTAACTGAATGAAGAGGATTGTCCGTGATACTTCAGATCTCACTTGATTAGAGTTACGAAAGGTTTTCGTAGCAGTGCAGTGCCGAAAACACACAATTCTTCGGTTATTAGTTTGGTTCCCTGACAAAGACTGTTCATACTCACACGCTTGTGCAGAAAGATTCTCCCCGTAATCGTTACCATAGTTATGCTGGAAGTCGCAAGTATCGCTCCATTTCTGTGCCACAGCTGCCAAGTCGTCGTCCCACGTCTGAGAGATCATTAATATACATGTAAGAGGGGTGCATAAATACAAACTCTAATGTTGGCACAAACAGTGCCACTCTTACCTAATAATTATAAAATATCATCGATACCCCAACGTAATAAGTGCGGACAATGCCCCCAAGGCAATGCCTGCTGGCAATCCATGGAGAATTAAATTATATTTAGACACTCGGCACCATCTCACCAGACTATTCGACCAATCATTGACGACAACCAATTTCCGTTACGTAACAGATAATATTGTATGTATAATATATCATTTTTGTAACACTGAAATTCTCTACTCTCAAACTGATAGCACCATGGAAGAGGATCACCACGAAACTATTCGAATCAACCTTGTGATGAGACGACGCTTATGCCCAGAATGTGTGAATTGCTCAAACAAAATCAAATATTAACACTGCAAGTGTTTGAAGACATTCTGGCACAAAAGACAAAAACTGTACCAACCCGTCATCTGTGAGATCTGTTATCGAGTCGAGGTCGATGACATTTCACGCATGTGTGAAATCTCTATTAAAGACCTAGCCTCTCTCATACGCTTTGAATGTAAGAACACATCCGTCGACGTTACGAAGAAACTAGACGACTTACTATCAGAAAAACTCAGAATCTAAAGCTAAATATGACCACATCAGATCTATGTTTGACTGTAAACATGCTTTTACTCCTTCAAATTTTCATTTCATTAGATGATATTGAAGAATATGAAGGCACTGACCCCATTTTATTTGCCTTTATCTCACGCTCAAAAGTACCGGAATGCTAGATTAGATGGCTCAATGAGAAAGAACGCCCATCAAACTGAAAGCCGAATCTCGCTCCTAATTTTACCCCTCATTGTGGTAATCGTGGTGTAAATACTGCATCAGTTCTGTGTCCATCGTGAGTAGTATATAGACAGCAAATTCCTTAGCATTGTCGGTCCCAAAAAATGTGGGTCCATCTCGCGGAGTCACGTCAGTTCCGGTGACGTGATGGATAACGTCATATCCGGGTAAAAGGTCACTTCCGGGGCAAAGGTCACTTCCGGGTCAAAGGTCACATCCGGGTCAAAGGCCACATTCGGGCCAAAGGTCACTTCCGGTCAACGGCCCAACAAGTGTGATCTCCTCCTACATAGAAGACCCCAGTGATTTCCAATGTTAATCTATGCAGAGTGGACAATGTTTAACGTAATGGGAAACTCACACATGGTCATTTGTGGTATGGAGTGTGGGATCTTTTTTTTTTTCGTCTCACCACGTAGAACACGATGGGAGGGGTCGCAAAACCATTGGTTGAAATTTTTTTTAAAAGTCACTGTGCGCATACGCAGTATGCAGAGAGTATGGGAATGGACGTTTTGCGGTGTAGGTGGGCCACTATTGGTCCGATTGGGTCGAGTGAGGTGTCATAGTGACGCATACGTGAGGGAGCATCCGGAGGGACAGATGTGGCTTGGGACTGATGCCATTCTGCGCATAGGCAGTAGATAAAGGCTATGAAAATAGACGTTTTGTGATCGAGGTGGACCACTAGTGGTTCGATTGGGTCGTATGAGGTCTTATTTTGAATCTCTCGTAGGGAACCATCCGACTGGGCTAGTGTATCGTCCGTTTTCATCATTCTGCGATCGCACAGACAAGGAACTGTGTGAAAATGGAATGGGAAGGGGTGTTTTGGGGGACGAGGTGGACCCATAATGGCCTGAATGGGTCGTGGGAGGTATCCTTGTGCAGCTCTCATGGGAGAGCGTCCAACTGGATAGGTGTGGGATGGAAATAGAGTCTGTCTGTGCAAGCGCAGTAGAAAAAAGGCATTGGAATGGACGTTTTGAGGTTGAGATGGGCCCATAGTGGTCCGACTGGTCCGTAGGAGGCCTTATTTTCAAGTTCTCTTGGGGTAGCGTAGGTTTGGATTGGTGTCTAAATACATATGAACAGATGAGGGACACGAGTTCATCCCTATATGTCCAGATCACCACAGGACGGTGACACCACCACCACCACCACAGGGCGTTGACGCCCGGTGGTGGTGGCCTGCCGAGAGAAGCAGGGTGGCTTAGTGGGTGTATGCAAATTTAGGATTGTGTTTGAATATATAAAAGCGGAAGATCAACACGTTCATAAGTGTTCATATAGTTTATTTATTCCCTTCAGTACATCATACCCACGCTGGGGGAGCGGCGTTGGGTATGTTTACAAGTATGTTCTTGTCCAATCAGAAGTCGCCATTTCAAAAATTTTAATCTTCGGCCATGTTCGCTCTGATCCGTTTGTTCTAATCCTCGTCGGGCAGTCCAGGATATTGTTCAGGCAGCATGTCCCCAAACAGTTGTTTGCGCATTCTGATCGCATTTTCCAGAGCCACGGTGGGTGGTAGCCCCATATCCTCTTCCAAGGGACGCTTGGTCTTCATGATGGACCTGTGCGTGGGGTCGCCTTTCATTTCAAGCGGTAGTAGGGTATATTGTTCATAGATCGCCACGGCTGTTTTCCTGATGCTTGGACGCATTTGGATGTAGGCCTGCTGCAAGTTATCCTGTCCGGCGTCCTCGATCGCTGCAGCGTGAATATTGATAGCTGCTCTCACAATACGACCCCAAAAGGTAGGTTTGTCCTCACTTTCTTGGGATGTAGATTGACTATCTGAGATCAAACTCTCTGTATCAGCTTTCAAGTTCATGCCCGAGATTTTCAACATCGACGCTGTTCTTTCGATTTCCATATGGACCGGGTCCTTGTCCAGTAATTTTATATGGGTCAGGAGGTCGGCATACTGCTGACTTAAAGCCCGTCGTAGTCTGGGTGCCAATGTGTTGTGGACTAAAATTGCGGAGAAAGTTCTCTGACAGAACGTACACGTACACGACATGTTGATTAGTTGACCAATACGTATGGACTGATGAGGGACGCTCCTATATATGTTCATTCCTATATGCACAGATACCACCACCGGGCGGTGACACCACCAGCACTGGGCGTTGACGCCCACCGACACCCGGTGGTGGTGGTGGTAGATCTCGTGGGGCGGAGCTCGGAGCTCTGGAGCTCTTGGAGCTCAGAGCTCGGAAGTGACGCCATCGTACGCATGCGCACGTACCTGTGGGTCACCCTGTACCCTATAGCCCGTAGAGCATAGGGTACACCAGGGTACGGGTGCACCATCAGTCCATACGTATTGGCCGACCTATCAACATGTCGTGTACGTGTACGTTCTGTCAGAGAACTTTCTCTTGTCGCGATAGTATGCTCAGACAAATTCAATGCAAACACAACCAAGAGACACCACCGAGTCCCACTATAGGTCCACCAAGTGGAGTAGAGCATCCCTATACGATGACGGTGAGCGGCCCTACGGCATGTGGAAAGACGTCCTGGGTGATGAAGTTCTTAGAGGAAGGTGTGGCAACCCCGGCTCCGACACGCGTTGTATGGTGTTATAGCCAGTGGCAGCCCGCCTACGAAACCACAAGGTTACAGAATGTGAGCTTCGTCTCCGAGCTTGCCCACGATATCGATGAAGCTTATTTCTTCGACCCGAGCAGACCAACGTGGTAGTGCTAGATGATCTGATGAGTGCGGCCAAGGACAATTCACACATTGCTGACTTGTTTACCAAAGGATCCCATCATCGGCATCTGTCCCTCATCTATTTGACCCAGAATCTCTTTCCTCAAGGGAAGGCGTCGAGAGATATTGCCTTGAACTGCCAATACTTTGTGTTGTTTTCAAATCCCATCGACAGACCACAAATCCGTGTGTTTGGTAGTCGAATTTATTCTCAGAATATCGCCCATTTCATGCAGGCGTTTCAAGGTGCGACAAGTCGTCCGTATGGCTACCTGTTCGTAGACTTAAAACCTCATACCGCTGAAGATCGCCGGTTGACGACCCACCTGTTACCCGGCGAGGGCTCACCACAACGTCATATACCCCTAAACCAATCACCGAGTCCACACCTGGCAGCACCGGTTCAGCAGCAGTAACCCGCCCCCATACAGCGGGTCCCCTTCATACCATCAGTATCGGAATATCACCCAACCGTGAAGGACCAACCCAAACCCGTACAAGGGAATGAGCACAACGTGAACTCGAGGGTATGGCAGGATTTGTTCAAAGCTAGTATGGACGCCGAGATGGGCGAGACGTTGGAGGCCACAGGAAACAAGTTTCACCGCAAAAGGTGTTCGAAAGAGGAAGCCGCAATTTTAGCCCATAAACATTTGCACCCAGACTACGACGGGCTTTAAGTCAGCAGTATGCCGACCTCCTGACCGATATAAAATATGGACCCGGTCCATATGGAAATCGAAAGAACAGCGTCGATATTGAAAACCTCGGGCATGAACTGGAAGCGGTGTATGTCAGAGCAATAAGACGAAAGAAACTTTTGTTCGAACGCATCATTAAGAGCAAAAGCGTCCCACTATAAATAACCCACACGACACCATTCCCCTCATTTCACCATGAGAACTACATAGTCCACCTTGTTTGAACCCGACAACGAGGATATTCTAGCCGAAGCGTTACGTCAAGCCAATGTCGATGCTATTATTGATACAGCTCAAGGAGGATCCACCGTTCAGCACCAACGCATGCGTTGTCATCTTATCACGCTCATAGGTGACATTCAACGGGTGACACGGGTATGTCTTCTGCTGCATAAGAAATAAATCGTACCCAATAAGGATGCCAACACAACTACCCGTGCCCAGAATCTGTTGACCCTGCATGAGGCATTTCAAACCTTTATGGAGGCCCAGCTGCAGACGGGAAATTATCTTCTTCAACCTCCAAAATAATGATGTCCGTCCAATGATGATCGACAATGCATAAGCCGTTGGGATAGGACGTTAAGGTATTGAGACGGGCGTTGACGGGCGTTACTGTCTATAAAGGCAAGTGTATTCCCAAAACGCGCACAGTCGACTTCAACCATCAACATGGGTTATACATGCTTTGAGTGCGAACGCACGTTTACCAGACATTACGATATGATGCGACACCAGAAGACTTTCCATTCAGAGTCCGATGAGCCCACTGAGGAGGGAGATACAGAGACTGCTGAGAGTCTATTTACTGATACAGAGAGCTTGATCTCAGATAGTCAGCCTACATCCCAAGAACGTGAGGACGAACCTAGCTTTTAGGATCGTATTGTGATAGCAGCTATCAACACTCACGCTACAGCGATCGAGGACGCCGCACAGGATAACTTGTAACAGGCGTACAAGCATCAGGAAAACAGCCATGGCGATCTATGAACAGTATACCCTAATACCGCTTGAAATGAAAGGCGACCCCACGCACAGGTCCATCATGAAGACCAAGCATCCGTTGGAAGAGGATATGGGGCTACCACTCACCGAGGCCCTGGAAAATGCCATCAGAATGCGCAAACAACTGTTTGGGGACATGCTGCCTGAACAATATCCTGGACTGCCCGACGAGGATTAGAACAAACGGATCAGAGCGAACATGGCCGAAGATTGAACTTTCTGAAATGGCGACTTCTGATTGGACAAGAGCATACTTGTAAACATACCCAACGTGGCTTTCCCAGCGTGGGTATGATGTGCTGGAGGGAATAATAAACTACATGAACACTTATGAACGTGTTGGTCTTCCGCTTTTTATATATTCAAATCCAATCCTAAATTGCCACCCACAAACCCACCCTGCCTCTCTTGACAGGCCACCACCACCGGGCGTCACTGGCCGGTGGTGGTGATGTTGTTGGTGTCACCGTCCTGTAGTGGTGAGATCTGTACATATAGGGATGAACTCGTGTCCCTCATCAGTCCATATGTATTTAGACACCAATCCAACCAGACGCTACGCCAAGAGAACTTGAAAATAAGGCCTCCCCCCGACCAATCGGACAACATTGGGTCCATCTCAACCTCAAAACGTCCATTCCAATGCATTTTTTCTACTACGCATGCGCAGACAGACTCTATTCCCATCCCACATCTATCCAGCTGGACGCTCTCCAAATAGAGCTGCACACTGATACCTCCCACGACCCATTCAGACCAGTATGGGTCCACCTCGATCCTCAAAACACCCCTTCCCATGCCATTTGCACACAATTCTCTGTCTGCGCGTGCGCAGAATGATGAAAACGGACGACACACTAGGCCAGTCGGATGGTTCCCCACGAGAGCTTCAAAATAAGACCACAAACGGCCCAATCGAACCACTAGTGGTCAACCTCGATCCCAAAAGGTCTATTTCCATAGCCTTTGTCTACTGCGCATGCGCAGAATGGCGTCAGCTCCAAGCCAAACCTGTCCCATCCAATGCTCCCTCACGTATGCTTCACTATGACACCTCACTCGACCCAATCGGACCAATAGTGGCCCACCTAGACCCTAAAACGTCTATTCCCATACTCTTTACATACTGCCCATGCGCACAGTGACTTTTTCAAAAAAAATTCAACCAATGGCTTTGCGATCCCTCCCGTCGTATTCTACGTGGTGAGATGAAAAAAAAACAAGATCCCCACTCCATACCAGAAATGACCATGTGTGCGTTTCCCATTAGGTTAAACATTGTTCACTCTGCATAGATTAACATTGGAATTCACTGGGTAGGGGGAGATCACACTTGTTGGGCCGCTGACCGGAAGCGACCTTTGACCCGGATGTGGCCTTTGACTCGGATGTGACCTTTGATCCGAAGGTGACCTTTGACTCGGATATGACGTAATCCATGACGTCACCGAAAGTGACGCGATATGGACCCACACTTTTTGGGACCCACAACGCTAAGAAATTTGCTGTCTATATACTACTAGCGTGGGTTGGTGAAAATACCTCGGACATCGGCGTTATATATAGTCATGCTTACCAGAATGTTATGTACCTCGATGCAACAGGTGGTCATTGACAAGTATTTGAAAGCTACCGCGTGTTTATACGGAGCACTTTAATGGTACTTCAATCGGCGGTATTTCATCGACGAAAAAGCGATGATAAATTGTCTCAATTTGTATTACAGTGGACATTAATCAAATCGCGAACACGTCTCATTGCCACGGCCAATCGCGATCACGCTTCATCGCTATGGCCCGGTGTTGGAAGAGTTGGAAGCAAAATCTAAATATGGATTGGCAGGATATGGTCCTGTATAACCTGTTCCACAAATTAGTAAATATTAATGGGGTGTGAAATAAAATAGTTTTTGCCCACTTTTCATCGCGGAAAAGCAGAAATTTTGAAGAAATATGACAAAAACATCACTTTTCTGCTACCCCATGTGGCCGCCATCTTGGATTTACCCATGATCCTCTGCTCGGGTGATTATGCAAATAAGCTCAAAATGAAGTCACGGTGTTTCATCTTTCCGTTTATTTTGTCGTTCCGGATATAGCGCAGAAAGTTTCAGATAGGGTCAAATTATGATTTTTCGGCAGCAAGTCGTCCTGTTATGTAAAAAATCCACGATGCTGTACAACGTCGTCGGACGTTTTCTTTACTCCAGAGTGTATGAGAGAGGTTAGGGTATTGTTCCTCGGTTTTAGTAGAAATTCCACAAATGCATAAAATCTAGGTCATTTAATGGACGACGGCTGGATTTAGAATGACGGACTACACGCTTGTATTAAGCTGGTAGTCTAGGCAGCAGATCCAACATATGACGGGTTCGAGCAGATCTTGTCTTCTGAGCCATAATATCTTTAAGCATGTCCAGTGTTAATATTTTATTTTGTCGTAGCAGTCCACATATTCTGCGTGCACATGGCTCTCCCATAGTGCTACCAGTCTGAGTGTAGTGTGATTTCAGTAAAGTCTATGTTTAAATTGTAAAACAGGATATATCTATAGTATATATCGCGTGACTAAAGGTTGACGTCAATAATTGACCGAATATACTGTTGGCGTGGTGCCGAGAGTCTACATATAAAATTGGATTTCCCGGCATTGTCTGGCGTTTTTTTGCATTGAGGCATTGGTGGTACTCATTGCCTGAGGGTATTGATGGTACTTCATATTTATCAAGGGAGCCACTGTTCTCGATCTCCTATTTTACTTTCTACTTGTATACACTCTCGTCGGAAATTATGGGAAAGATATCCTCCTCTTTATTCTTGGTATCATATGAATAGTCGTATTTGGTGGTACAACGATGGACTTCCATAAAAAAAGGACGAGTTTATTCGTACAAGCATTACAATTAATGAGCTCGATTGGCTTAACCCTACCTGGCATCGGATTTTTGGAATCTGTTCAGCTCATCTCCCCTGTGAACAGTTTTCTTACCTCTTGATTTAGGGAGGCTAAAACTTAAAAAATCCAAGATGGTCGCTTTGATGATGTCACAGTGGCGTCATTTTCAAACCATGCATTTTTGGTGAATTTTCGGTCAGATTTTTTTAAATTTTTTTTTGTTATTTCTTTGAAAAAACTGCATGGAGAATTGGTAAATAGAAATAGTGATGTCAAAATATCATATTTGTTCACTTGAAATTTTGACAAAAATGAGCAAGACACTTTCTGGTACCTCTCACGACCGCCATTCTGCTCGGGAGTTAAACTACAAAGTCACGGAGTGTCGGCTCTCAAATTCTTGTCGTCCCCCCCCCCTCCCCCCCCCCAAACCCCCACCGCTCCCCTGGCCTGGTAGGTTTAACGATTATGAAGAAATCACAAACCGTTTCCTGGCATATTCAAGCTATAGTTATATCATGAAGATGACACAACCCCATATATTAACGAATAATAAATATGCAGTGGGGGAGGAACTGCTTGTCGAAATGTGGAGACGAACAGTTTCCGGGTTATCTACATTTGGAATTATTATATTAAAATATGACTGAGATATCAGTTGAACGTCTTTAGAGCCTCCGAACGATTTGGGTTTTTTTAAACCAGGTAAGGCTAATTTTCCTAACACAAGCGAATTAGGAAAGTTAGTCTCGCCTATGGAAACACTAGGAGTAGGTCATAATTTCCTAAGATTCATTCAGCCAATCATCCCACGTCTTTATTAATTCACGTGCCCACGTCTTTATTAATTCAGACTCCGTTAATCTTAATTCCCTACAGTCACCCTATGAAACTGACCATTTAAATGAATGGGCCAGTAATAAACGTCTAACTCACTGGAGAGAAATCTCCTTTGAACCTGGCTTTCAGACAACCTACAAGCAACGCCTGCTGGGCTACTCGGATATTGACATCTGGATTCCAAACCGCTTGGAGGAAAGACGGTTACCAGCTACTGTACCCATTCAATGTGGCAAACAGGACCAGGTGGATACCTGTCTAAATTTGACTGACTTTGCGCAGATGATTTTTAGTAGCTTTTTAGAAGCTTAAAACTACCTAACTACCTAACGATCATAATTGTATGCCACGTTTGCACGGCACATGACCACAACACAGAATTTTATGACAGACTTACCAGGAAGCGCATATTTGTAGCAGCAGTTTCTCCCCGAATCATGTTGTGTACATCCACAAGAGCAATTTTCTCTTCTTCTGTGAATCCGTATTTTGTTGTATCTTGTTTCCATCCTGGATAGGCGAACCGGCGAACGCGACTGTGGACTGGTCCGGAATCAGGCAGTCTCATCGGGGTTTCTGGTGGTCCCAGTAAGCTAAACACTGGGTCCCTATTTGCAGTTCCAGAAATCGAACTATAGAACATTTTTGCTTCCATAAAATTGCACATCAGTGTTATGAAAAAATAACTTAACAGAAGCTGAAGACACTTGGTTCGCCACAGACTGCAATTCTCTTGTTGTACAAAGAATGACATTTTACGGTGGACTGGATAAAAGAATAAATGTCGATTTGTCGACAACTTCAATGTAGAACAGTCGGTTAATAATAATTATGCCCATTGGCCACGCTTTTAAAGAAAAGCAACCTAACCCATGTTTTGATTTTTCAGCCACTAATGTTGCGACTATCTATGAATCACAGGCTGTGACTGCTGACTGACTGTCCGATTCGACTGTAAACAAACAATACAATAATACAGCTTCAAGCGGAAACGATCGGTTCCAGGTGTCATCGGGTATTACCGGCTAGAGTACTAGTATCTCTCCAGCCCCTGGTCTCATTAGTCGCACAGTCATTCCTCAGCCCACAGGGGCTCATTACCAGGTTATTTAGGTTCATTTGATTAATTAAGTTTCGAGAGAGAAACGAAAGAAATCTTTCCTTACTCCCTGGACTCCAACAATGGTAACGTGATAACGAGCCCCTGTGAGAACACCCTGATGAATGTTAAAAGCCTCTTCTATTTTATTAGATTTCTTTTTTGATTACGTCACTTTCAGTCACATATTAATGCATCCTAAACTTTGCGATGAATTCAGTTGCTGAGTCTCTAGCTTACAAATTTCATTAATCTAGCTTGATTTAGTTGGTTTTCATAATATAAACTACAATCGGTATGATGATATCACTTTCTATCGTGTGCAACAATGAAATGGCAAGCAATTGTTTTTTCTGTTATATAATGTTAAAGTAAAAATTACAGTCCCGTAATCAGACGTGTTCATTTTTCGAAAACCTGTGGGTAAATTTCTTCAATTTCATGGCACTGGCTTGATTAAAGCAATGTCCTAAAAGGGTTCGTGAGTCAACACGTTGGTCAGCCTTGGTACACATTAAGCCTAAAAATTAGACTGCGGTCATTTACGCCTCCATTATTTATGTTAGCATTCGTTTGTTTCATCTTTACGTCAATCACGTGTGCAATAAACTATTTATGTTTTGGTGAATATTTATTTTTTTCTAAATGCCTTCTAACCGTATTGTCATATCACTGGAATGTGTGCTGGATTTATCAATGACAAAGTCCGGGTAAATTGTTTATTTCTGAATAGCAAAGGTCTGTTTAATAATCAGGTATGTTTTATTATTATTTATCTAATATCTGCCTTCATAATGAAATGTAATCTGTCTAGTATGCTTAAACCTGGTGTCTGGTATTCCTAACAAATGTGGTCTTGCACGGACAGGCACCAAGTTTATGATTCCTTGATTATATCATTGTATATTCTCAATATCCGATGAGACATCCATATTTCTTAACTGTTAATAAGATGACCGAGAAATATTCTGTTTTGCATGAAGGCGGTTGCACAAATTTGAGATGCTAAGTCGCGAAGACAGGATGGGAACTGGTGGAAACAGAATGCGAGGTCACAAATTAAGGAATCCCATTCACAATTGATCGGCCTATTCCGTGGAAATCATATGACCTTGCACATTAATGACGTAGGGATTTTACAGTTCTCAGCTTTACCCATCGTCCCAGCGCTCGTTTTCTTCACTTTAATAGCTGCGAAAGCTATGTGTATTAGCCGTAAAGAGTACGACGAGCTATTCCATAATCCGCCAGACGTGTGGCACAGCTCATATTATAGGATGTGTGTCCGCTCACTCAGTCCTCGAGGCGGTGGTTCTCTCCGGATACTCCGGCTTCCACCGCCAACCAACTGGCTGTCACTATATGAGTGAAATAACCTTGAGTGTGACATTAAATCAAATCCCCTTCACCTCCACATAGTCCTCGATTTATTTCTAAGAACATATGAGTTGAATATTCCCTTGATTCTATCCCAGAATGATCTCGTTTAATTTCAGGTGTTTCTCGTGGTTTTTAATCTCAAGCTGATCTCCATGGCAAGGGAAAGCCTACAGGTGACATGAGTTTCGGAGTGATAAAATGGATTCCTACCAGTGCGGGTCGAGTCACTGTATCCTTCATTATAGTACGAGGCCGTACCAAGTGTCACGGAGCCTTGTTCCCTGGAAGTAAGGGGCATATATGTCCGACTCGGATTTAATGAGATTAGTCAATTATCAACGAGATGGTCGCCATAGTCTAAATGCCAGCTATCTGGCCTGGGCTTTTGGGGCCTCTCCAGGCCTGGTGAGGGGAGGGGGGCCATTTTCCCCCCCCCCCCCCCCCCCCACAACCCTAATTATTTTTCTCACTCCTTCAGCTAGGGAGCTGAAACTTACCACACTATACCTTTGGGTGGAGCTCTACCAGAAAATGTCAAAAATCCAAGATGGCCGCTTTGATGACGTCACAGAGACGACATTTTCAAAATTGGCATTTTTTGGTCGATTTTTCGGACAGATTTTCCGAATTTTTTATTTATGCAATTTCTCAGCAAAAACTACATGATAAATCAGTAACTATTAATGTGATGTGAAATAAAATAGTTTTTGCTAACTTTTCATTGCGAAAAAAACAGAACTTTTGAAGAAATATGACGAAAACATCACTTTTCTGGTACCCCACGTGGCCGCCATCTTGAATTTACCCATGATCCTCTGCTCGGGGGGTATGTAAATAGGCTCAAAATGGCCCCAATATGATAAACTATAAAATCACGGAGTTTCAGCTCTCCATTTGTTTGCCGTTCCGGAGATAGCGCAGAAAGTTTGGTAGGGGAGGGGGAGGCATTTTGCTGATTTTAAAAATTTCAGGGATCGCAATATGTATCAAACAATATCATCAACTCGAAGGACAACAATTCATTATTGGACCTGATATGGCTTAATTGATCAATTACGTCACTGACTCTCCCAATGGGGGATAGCATGCCTGACCGGCTGGATTTCCCAGCCCTGTTCAGTCTTTTGGCTATTTCTACCCAATGGCTTGGAGTATGGCCATGAAACTTCGCCCACTTGTCAGTCCAGACATGAAGAAGGTATTTTAGTCAGTTGGACACATATATAGTGAATTGCATTCAACATAACTGGTACTGCTGCTGCGGGGGACGTGAACCTCTATGGTCGATTTTTTCTTTTGGTTGATGATATCTCATATCATTGTTAAAGAGTATGATTTTGGAAATTCTCTGACAAGCCATACATCCCACAAGTCGATCTGTTCAAAAGTTCTCGAGTTATTGTCCGGACAAGACCCAACTGCTGAAAATCCAAGATGGCTGGCAGCAATCTTTGATAAACAGGTAACTGAAAAGCAATAGCAATCGTCCTCTCATCGATGTTAAGACACTCTCTAAGTTGATTGGTTCAATAGTTCTCAAGTTATTGCTCGGACAAGATTCAGCTGTTGACAAAGCAGGTAAATGAAAAGCAAACCCAACATCCTCTCACCGATTCTCGAGTTATTGTCTGGACAAGATCAAACTGCAGATACAAGATGGCTGATGGCGGCCATTTTGGATTACAGCGGTAACTGAATAGCAATCCCAACCGTCCTCTCCCCGATGTTAGGCCACTCTCCAAGCCGATCAGTTTAATCGTTCTAGAGTTATTGTCCGGACAAGATCCAACTCCTTAAAATGCAACAAAATCCAATATCACTGATGCATGGCGGCCAAACTCGATTATATACGTCCGTGAAACACAATCCCAACCGTCCTCTCACCAATTTGAAGTAGATCAGTTGAATCGTACTCCAGTTATTCTCCGGACAAGATTAAACTGCTTAAAATCTAATAAAATCCAATATGGCTGACGGTGGCGATATTGGATGACGCACGTCGCAATGTCAAGTCACTTCCCAGGTATGAAGTAGATCAGTTGAATCGTTCTCGAGTTATTGTCCCGGACAAGATCCAACTGCTTAAACTCCAGTATGGTTGACAGCGGCCATATTGGTTTACGCACATTGCTGAAAAACAATCCCAAACGTCCTCTCACCAATGCCAAGCACACCCCAATTTTGAAGGCGATTGCGATCGGTTACATCGTTCTCGAGTTATTGTCCGGACAAGGAAATCTTATGGAATCACGAAATTACGGACACCGGTGTTTCCAAGTTTTGGTTGAAGTTTTATTTAAAACTCCCTGATCCCTTACAAAAAAAAATCTTATAGGGTAAAATCTTATAGGATACTATAAGATTTTGGCCCAAAATCCTACAAGATTTTTAATAGGATCCTATAAGATTAAATCCTATAGGATTTTTAATACAATCCTATAGGATTTAGTTATGGAATAGATTCTGAGAAATCTACAAGATTTCTCTATAAACTTTCTATGAGAATATTTGGATGAGTGATATAGGTCATCTTTTACGGTAAATCCACGAAATACAAAATACCCCTGTATTGTAAAATAGTAAATGCATCAGAAAATGTATTAGCGTAAACGTTGCTTGTTTTGGATGTAGTACAGATATGTTACAGAGAAAGATATTCTGGTAAATTTACTAACGCATAGAAACAAGAAGAACAAACAAATAAAAATAATAAATATTTTCTTTATTATATACATGTGCACTATAGGATTTTTCAGAATCTAATAGGATTTTTTAGAATCTTATAGGATTTTTCAGAATCATATAGGATTTTTCAGAATCATATAGGATCTTATAAGATATTTTTGTAAGGGATGAAATATATACAAACTGAA
>JAVTVY010050055.1:0-22916 GCA_036873755.1 Hanleya hanleyi | reverse complement strand
GCCGCCATTTTGAACACACAGGCCGCCATTTTGTACACAAACGCCGCCATTTTGAACACACTCCCACAGCCGCCATTTTGTACACACAGGCCGCCATTTTGAACACACTCCCACAGCCGCCATTTTGAACACACAGGCCGCCATTTTGAACACACAGGCCGCCATTTTGAACACACTCCCACAGCTGCCATTTTGAACACACTCCCACAGCCGCCATTTTGTACACACACGCCGCCATTTTGAACACACTCCCACATCCGCCATTTTGTACACACACGCCGCCATTTTGAACACACACGCCGCCATTTTGAACACACTCCCACAGCCGCCAATTTGTACACACACGCCGCCATTTTGAACACACTCCCACAGCCGCCATTTTGAACACACAGGCCGCCATTTTGAACACACAGGCCGCCATTTTGAACACACAGACCGCCATTTTGAACACACTCCCACAGCCGCCATTTTGAACACACTCCCACAGCCGCCATTTTGTACACACACGCCGCCATTTTGACCACACTCCCACAGCCGCCATTTTGAACACACAGGCCGCCATTTTGAACACAGGCCGCCATTTTGAATACACCCCACAGCCGCCATTTTGAATACAATTCCCACAGCCGCCATATTTTACAGGCCAATACACACACGCCGCCATTTTGAACACACTCCACAGCCGCCATTTTGAACACACAGGCCGCCATTTTGAAATACACACGCCGCCATTTTAAACACACAGACCGCCATTTTGTACACACGCCGCCATTTTGAACACACTCCCACAGCCGCCATTTTGTACACACACGCCGCCATTTTGAACACACAGGCCGCCATTTTGTACACACACGCCGCCATTTTGAACACACTCCCACAGCCGCCATTTTGTACACACACGCCGCCATTTTGAACACACTCCCACAGCCGCCATTTTGACCACCACCACACATGCCGCCATTTTGACCACCACACACGCCGCCATTTTGACCACACTCCCACAGCCGCCATTTTGACCACACTCCCACAGCCGCCATTTTGACCACCACACATGCCGCCATTTTGGTCCCATCCCACCATCTAGACATGCCTTGATCAAGTTCCGCCTCAAATACGCCCCAGGGGGAACAAAAAAGTAGGTCAATGGGCTCTGTAATCATCTTTATATACTACTAGCGTTTGTGGAGTCAATTGAAAAACAGCCTCAAAATGGCATTCTACAAGATAAGGTGTGAAGGTATTAGGAATACCTACAATAACCGATATCTTCTACAAAGCGACCGACACAACGCAGTATTTGTCTTACAGCTCATGCCATCCTCGTCAAACAAAGAACCAGGTACCCTTCACACTTGCGAGAAGAATATGCATTATTGTTACTGAGAGTGACCTACGCATTGAACGCCTGAATGAACTCAAACTGTTCTTGAGAGCGAGACATTACCCAGAGTGGGTTGTGAATAAAGGCATAGACAAAGCACTGTCTATTGATATACAGGATTGAGAAAATCTAGTAGACAGACCAAATCCAAAATCAATTACTTTCATCAACACTTTCAAGCCCAATAATGCCAATTTTTCTCCTGTTATTAAGGATAATCTTCACCTACTTGAATCAACCGAAGGACTCCGGAAAGCTTTTACTGGGGTTCAAGTTATAAACGGAAAACGACAGGCACCAATCTTAAAAAACTTCTGACTTCTACCAAATTCACACCAAATAATCAAACGTTCTCAGTATCTAAATGTGGAAAACCGACCTGCAAGTGCTGTACAAACATTATTGTTGGGTCTACTTTTCTGTTTCACCACACGAATACAAATTTCAAGGTTAATAGCAGTATGAGCTGCAATTCACAAAATTTACAGTATGTTATTGCATGCAATGGATGTGACAAAACATACATTGGCGAAACGGCGGATGTACTCAGAAATAGAGTAAGAGTCCATCGACAACAGATCAACACACATTCATTAATTAAGGATAGCTATCCCCTTAGAGGCAGTTCTTGCACCCCCCATGACAATTTGTCGTCTGTATCAATAAATGTACAAGATAACCATAATAAACTATATATTTTATGAAAGCATATATCGTAGGGATTCCAACTATATGGTTTGTATAACTGACGCTGCTACTGTGTAGAAAATATTCCAATTTTAAAAAATTGAAATGAAAACAATAGCGTCCATTTTTCAATTGAAATTTCATGAAAACTGTTGGTCTTGTTTCAACTTTGATGGTATACCTTGGTAGGAGACAATTCGAACTAGTAAACTCTATCTCATTTTTTAAAAAATTTGCCTGGTTTTGTTTTTATAACTATTTTACTAAAATATATTGGAAAAAATGTACTTTTGTACGGTCGTTTGTCTTAAAAGTTGGATAATTAAAAAACGAAGCCGAACTTACAAAAAGTGAGAAAGGGTTTTTTAGATCACCTTATAAGTGTAGCATGGATACTTTTCGAGAAATAAACGTTTGAATTTCGGATTTTGTACAAAAATGAAAGGCTAGAAATCGGGCAAAATGTGTTCAGCTATACATCTGATGAATTAATCCCTATTTTTTGCTTGAATTCTATTGTCAAATACATTTTTAATCTGTCTAATGGGACCTACTCGAATTCCTGTTTATTCTGGATAACTATTACGCTAAGTTTTTTTCATCAAGTCGGTTTAAAGTCTAATATAAACTTTAAAAACTTGCTAAAACTTGTTCACACCTGTGTAGATTACTTCACGGCGGGTGGCTGAGTGAAGTGTCACTGTCATAATTAGAAACAAAAATAAGGAGGTTGCATGATTTTGATCAGATTTACATTAATTAAATTAATTTACATTAATGTAAATAAGTAGGACTAATAGATAATTAGCTTATCATAATACTGCGGAAATGAGTTTTGGAAAGGGAAATTTAACAGACAAAAATAATAGTAGCCAAGCCCAAGCTAAGGCAATCTGTTTAATTGTTCCAGGGCCTCGGAAACTAAATTTTTAATCCTAATATTGAAGCACTTCTATTTATAATTTTTATTTCATTTTTTCACTAAATGTTAGAGGAAATAGTGAATATTTGAATGAAGAAATAAAAAAAAAATGACCAATTTTGACCCTCTAAGGGGATAGCTATCCTTAAGGCATCTTTAGGTTAGCAAACATATTGCAGAATGTGCTAGTGATCTTGAAACGAAATTTAGCATTTTCCCGTTTCATAAAATTAAATCCGATGATGCAGTCAGGCGGCAGTCAAAGGAACAGTACTTCATTCGGAAGTTCAAGTGTGAATTACACTGTTAATAATACCTTTATTGGTATAGATAGATAGATTTATTGCTCAGATTTGTCCATAGGACTAAAATGCATACACATTAAAGCATACATTAAAACAATAGAACATGAGTACATTAAACCGTCAGACATTAAAACAGAACAGTTAAGACACTGAAAACAATAGGACATTAAAAGAAACATCATACAAGAAACATAAAAACAATGTGTTAACATCATAGACAATATCAAAGCTGACAGACGCAAACAAAGACAACAATTATACATTTTGAATACATCACTGATGATCTAGCGTTCTAGTGGGTGCCTTGAGTTATACTTGTGATGTCAGATTAGGATATACATGGGCTAAGACTGCTGTGCATTAAAATACATATAAGAATATCTGGCTACTTCTTTTGTTATCACAGGATTTCTACCAGACAGCAGGAACAGAAATAATTCATGATCAGTAGGTCTACTTAAAAGACAATTTATATAGGGGTTGATAGTAGATATTAGTGCATCCCTTTCTCCTTTGAATTTGAGACAGTTTAACAGGAAGTGTTCTTCGCTGTCAATTACCTGACATTCTTTACACAGTCTTGCTCCAACTGAGTCTTTTAAATATCTTCCACGTTCAATATTTAGCCTGTGTGCACTAATGCGCAATTGAACCATGGCAGCACGGTGTTTCTTGTTAAAATTGGTGAGTATGTTCATTTCCGCTGTATAACTATTTTTAATTTGTTTGTACACTTACAGTTTGCTAGAGTTACCTAGCTCCCCTTGCCAAATTTCAATGAAGATTTTCTTTAGCTGTTTTTTGGCAGAGACTAGAGATTTCTTTTGATTTCGGCATCCCATGTTTTCCCAGATATGGGATAGGTTTAGCTGGTCGAGTAAAGTTTTTATAAATTTGACCCAGTTATTCGAGTCATATTTTTGGTTTTCATCTGTTTGTTCCAGGAATGCTTGATACAGTAGTGATGACGACTCCGACCCAAAAATGTGCAACAAAAAGTTAATAGAGTCAGCAAGTGCAGAAATGTATACTGGGAATCTCCCAAGTTCATCAAGTGCTCCCATGTTTACAGCTTTAGAGTGAACGCCAAGAATATTTTTGCAGAATTTTCGGTGTACGCGCTCAATATCTTTACTAGATAACAAAAGCTTATTAAGACACAATGACTCCTTCGTATAACCGATCCATACTTCTGAGCCATAACATAAGATAGTTTGAATCATTGAGTCGAAGATATTGCAGGCTATATCTGGTCTGATAAAATTTAAGTTTACAGAATACAAGCGTCTAATCCGTCATTCATAATTCAGCCGTCGTCCATTAAAGAATATCCGCGCCCATAATCCAAAGACCTATTCCATATCCATATAACAGTATAGCTCCAAATTCAAAAAAGACAATCATAGTATACATAAACATAGGCTAGTTTCCTGCAAGAGAGAAGCGGTCAACAGTTTTCAATGATGCCGACAAGACATCATGATGTTCCAAAAATATAAAATCCGTATCGCTGATCAGTAGTCTTAATCCATAATAGTCGTTCTAAAGTCGTTATCTAGAGAATGGTGTATCTCAGTCACGCTTTGATTGTGACTGTTCATATGAGCACCATGAGGATCTTGAAGTACATGGGTACTTAGGAATGCCTAATTCCAAATAAAGCCTTATTGACTCTGTATGCCAAATTGGACATCGCAGAGTTGAACTTCCCATTGCTGTGCATGATAAGTCCTAGATATTTATATGAATTTACATTTTCTAAGGACTCATTTCCAAACAACAGTTTGACATTGCTTTTGACATTTTGCTCAAATACCATTACTTTTGATTTGGCAATTGTAAGACCCCATGTTGGGGTGTACAGCTTAAGTTTATCCTGTTTGGCTTGGAGGCCTGCTTTGCTACAAGACATGAGTACAAGATCATCGGCATATATGCCAGACATTGTACTGATGTGTCCCAGAGGATGGGTGAACAATCATCTTCTACATGTGTTTCTTTAAATATGTGATTAATAAATCAGTTGAACAGCAGGGGACTTAACACATTTCCTCGTTGCACTCCCCTAGTAATTGGAAATTCATTACTAAGGCCAGAGTTACATTTAACTCGAGCTTGACAGTTTCTATACATACTCTTGATGATTTTATACATGTTACCTGTAATTCCAGCATTAAGTAATTTTAAAAATAGTCCATCATGCCAGACTGTGTCAAAAGCCTTGCTGAGATCAATGAAGCACGAGTACAGTTTATTTTTACCCTTTGTATATTTGTCAACCAACGTTTTAAGAGTGAATATATGGTCAGAGTTTCTACTGCCTCTATGGAATCAAATCTGCGTTTTAGAAATCAATTCTTGCGAGTCAGCATAGTCGATCAATCTGTTGTTCAGTATTTGGTTAAAAAGTTTACCAAGACAACTTGTAAGTGTGATTCCTCTGTAGTTTTTTGTGTCCAGGGGATTGCCATTCTTACGTATGGGCACAATTAATCCTTCAGACCACACAGAAGGAACATTTCCTGAGTTCATTACAAGATTAAATAAAGTAAGTGTTTGATTCATGATCTGGGGAATAGATATTTTCAACATTTCATTTAGTATAGAATCCTCCCCTCCCCCCACTGGCTTTGTTATTTTTGAGAGTTTTTATCACATTAATGACTTCTTTTTCAGTGACTTCAGTATCCAATATTTGGTTTGCCCTGGTGCATCCTCTAGAGCTTCCCTTAGTTGATTCACCGTTTCCATAAAGTAACCATTTTCGATATTGTTATCACCTGTATACAGATGTTCAAAATGCTTGCACCATTTATTTGTACTAATCTGCTCTGCTAGATTGTCATTTCTATTCTCCTGTTTTAGCTTATTAATAATGTTCCATGCACGCGTACGATCTTTATCACATACAGAATTTAATTCATTTAATAATCCATTTCTATAATTTGAACTTGCTTTTCTGACTTTGTTCCTGTATTGTTTGTGTAAGGTGAAATATCGCCTTTTAATATGTAGGTTAAACGGGTGTTTATTGTACTCATAATTTAACTTTGTCATTTTGTTTCTGAGTTGTTTACACACTCTTTCATACCATGGCTTGTTTTTGGATGTTTTATCTGGTGCGTTACATGTAGGGTTACCTACATGTATTTCTGTCCTGTTTGTCTAGACAGGTATCTGCAGTAGCAGTCAAGATACTGCTGTATAGAGAGATGCATTTATTAATGTCGGGGGTGTTCTTATTCAATTCTTCCATTAGAGTTGGGCTGTTCTGTGGGATAACGTTATTCAATTCCTGTTCAAATCTCTCTTTCACTGAGGGATTCCATTTGTATTTAGTTGGGAGAGGAGAAATTTCAGATATGTCATCAACATCAATGTTGCTATTTACTCGGAGTTTGACCGTCCGCTGTAGCTTAATAATTTTGTGGTCTGAAAGTTCATCCAATAGGGGTAATACTGACAAATATAAGATATCTCTGCAAAGTTCGGAGTTAACTATAAAATAGTCAATCACACTTTCCCCTAGTGAATTGAATGATGTTATTTCCCCAAACAGGTCACCAGCTGTTCTACCGTTCAATATTCTGCAGTTGTTTGATTTGCAAAGGTCAGTCACTTTTCGGGGCATGGTATTAATAATAGTGTCCATGGAATTTCTATGGAGCTGGAGATCACCTACATAGTGAACAGATAAAGGCATGTATTGCCAATCAGTTCCATCATCATTTACAATAAAATCTGGTGAATTACCGGTTCTTGCATTTATGTCGCCACATACAATATTGTCACCTTTGCCTTGAAAATGTACAAGTTCATTTTCAAACTCTTCAAACAGTCTAACAGAGTGTTCTTTTCCAAAAGAGGAATTTGTGGGTGGTATATAAATTGCACAGATATACACATCATAAAACATGCCAAATAAATTCTTATCCAGTTTGATTCATAATGTTCCAAAAGAATCAGTATTTACTTCTGTGATTCCTTTAGCAATTTTATTTCGTACCAGTATGGCCAAACCCCCAGAACTTTTGCGGGCTGTTTTGTGTCTCGGCCTATCATATCTCCCGTTTAAGACAAAATTTGCCAATGCGATAGTACGGCTTGTATCTGCGTGCGTCTCTGCTAGGCATATGATATCGAAAGTTGTTAGTAAATCACAGAGATGGTTGTTATGCAATTTACACTCAGTCTTTCCATGCATGCAGTTTATAGGATAATCCATGTATGTTCCAGGCAGAGATGTTTAAAACGTTTTTATCACATAGTCCCTCTGAAATTCCCATCATAAGATATTTGCTAATGTAATATAAAATGGTGACCACTGCCTCTTATAAAATATAACAAATATTATAAAAGATATATTTTAAAAGACCTGATGGAATATAATAAATCACAGTATACATGAAAGTTCACATTTGGGATTGCCTGAAATAAATGTCACCTCCATACCATGATCTGTCTCTGTTGATCTCTCTCGGACCGTTATATTCGGCATAGTCATGTCTTTCGTTGTAGTCGTTCCTTTCGTTGTAGTTGTACGTATATTTACCATGGCTTTTGGGTCTCATATAGTCTCTTGACACGCTTGAGTATTTCTGACTGTAACTGTCATTGTGTACGTCGCCATAGTTACCTCCCCTGTGTCTGTAGGCTCTGTTTTTCTCCTTTGGGTTTGTTCCTCAGAGTTTCTTCTTTCCTCATAGGTCATCCTGGTTGGGTTGGATCTGTTGTTGGTCCTATAGTTCCGGCCATATCGGCCAACTGGACCACAAGGGGAACCCGTGCACTCAATTTGACAAAGATCCATGCAGTAATTTCCTGAGAATTCACGATAACAAAATTTCATGGGGAAATTCAAGATGGCCGCCTGGTGGCCATATTGGATTTTCGAATCGCAACAGAAAAGGTATCTTGCACAACTAGACCCCAACGGGAACCTGTGTATCAAATTTGAGAAAGGTCAATCCAGCAGTTCCTGAGAAATCGCGATAACAAAAATCCAAGATGGTCGCCTGGTGGCCATATTGGATTTTCGAATCGGATCACAAAAGGTATCTTGCTCAACTAAACCCAAAAGGAAGCTGTGTACCAAATTTGAGAAAGATCCATGCAGTACTTCCTGAGAAATCACGATAACAAAGTTTCATAGGAAAATCTAAGATGGCCGCCTGGTGGCCATATTGGATTTTCGAATCAGAGCAGAAAAGGTATCTTGCACAACTAGACCCCAAGGGGAACCTGTGTACCAAATTTGAGAAAGATCCATGCAGTACTTCCTGAGAAATCGCGATAAAAATGTTTCATGGGGAAATCCAAGATGACCGACTGTTGGCCATATTGAATTTTTGAATCAGACCACAAAAGGTATCTTGCACAACTAGACCCCATGGGGAACCTGTGTACCAAATTTAAGAAAGATCCATGCAGTAGTTCCTGAGAAATCACGATAACAAAGTTTCATGTGGAAATCCAAGATGGCCACCTAGTGGCCATAGTGGATTTTCGAATCGGACCGAAAAGGTATCTTGTACAACTAGACCCCAAGAGGAACCTGTATACCAAATTTGAGAAAGATCCATGTAGTACTTCCTGAGAAATCACGATAACAATGTTTCATGGGGAAATCCAAGATGGCCGCCTGGTGGCCATATTGGATTTTCGAATCGAAGCAGAACAGATATCTTGCACAATTAGACCCCAAGGAAAACCTGTGTATCAAATTTGAGAAAGATCCATGCAGTACTTCCTGAGAAATCGCGATAACAATGTTTCATGGGGAAATCCAAGATGGCCACCTGGTGGCCATATTGTATTTTTGGATCAGACCAAAAAGGTATCTTGCCCAACTAGATCCCAAGGGCAACCTGTGTACCAAATTTGAGAAAGATCCATGAAGTAATTCCTGGGAAATCGCGATAACAAAGTTTCATGGGGAAATCCAAGATGGCCGCCTGGCGGCCATATTGGATATTCAAATTGGACTAAAGTACACATGTTGTACAACTAGACCCAAAGGGGAACCGGTGTACCAAATTTGAGAAAGATCCATGAAGTAGTTACCGAAAAATAATGATGACAAGTTTTCACTGGCAAATTCAAGATGGCTGCCATGGCAGCCATATTTAAAATGATATCGACACCGCATGAACACATTCTGGTGTACTCAATGGGGAGAACATGCATGCCAAGTTTCAGCCAGACGGTTTCAGAGAAGAAGATGTTTACGCACGACGCACGACGGACGACTGACGACGGACAATCAGGCCATGACATTAGCCCATCGGGCCTTCGGCTAAAAATTGAGAAAATCCTCCAAAAAATCAGGAAGGAAATAAAATGTAAAACACTATAAAAAAAGTCGATGACCCCTAAGGGCCACCGTAGGATCGTTGTATAAGGTACATATTTATTGTATAAGTTGACCCATTTGGATGAAGAATTGAACATATTTATGTAGCAAATCCATGTGAATTCGCCTGTATAATGGCCTATATTTTGAAATTCCACAAGCACAAGGGGCTAGATCGGTAGCGTGACCTGTATTGTATATATGTATTCATATGTATGCATGTCTGAGTTCCAATAGCGAGATATGCTGTGAACTAGACCCATCTCAACATAGGTACAGGACCACTCGACCATCCACTGGATAGGGGTCCTACACCGAGTGCTGTCTTTCAACTTAATTTTTTAACGCCAAAAATCCTGGATATATCAGATTCACTTACATTATAATCGTTTGCATGTTGAGCAAATTATACCAGAATGAAGTTTGACGACATCCTGATACACCTTGGAGAATTTGGCTTTTACCAAAAGCGACTTTATGTCATTCTGTGTATCCCAGTTATAACGACCGCCTTCCACGGTCTCGTCACTGTGTTTATAGTTGGTCTGCCGGATCACAGATACAGTATTCCTTCATCATCTCGAGCCAAGCCTTTTTGCGGAAATTTCTGCTATTTCAAAATACTCTGATATTGAATGTATATGGATAATTAAAGAATCAAGATGTCTTACTGAGGGACTTGGTTCTAAAGAACACATGCCGTGTAGAAACGTATCCACCTGGGATTTCTCTTCACTCTATATACCACCATTCCTCACGAGGACCAAGTAGGGCCTGCCAGATATAGCAGCTTCCAGAGTTACCACTCGCTAGCTGCCTGCCGACCGTCCATAGTACTTACCCCAGTTCCACTATGTTTATGACATGGAGAACTCCAATTTTTGCCATCACTCGAGACTATTTCTGACTTTTTCATACTCAAATATTGGCCGATTGAAGCATATCATTCCTATTTATAAATAAGACAATTATTTAAACTTCATTGTATTAAGACTGATCATCAAGCCACCCCGATGTGAGGGACCACAATTAATGTCGAATCAATACTAGTTTGTCTCCAAACACACTTGTGTGGAGACCAAAATTTAGTTTAGACAAGAACAAAGCCAATTGAAACTGCAGAGCAGTATGGCAAGCCAAAGTGCTTTTTATTCCGAATTTCCGATATCGGGAATTCAATTCCCGATATCGGAAATTCTAATTTCCGATATCGGAAATTGCAATTCCCGATATCGGAAATAGAATTTCCGATATCGGGAATTAGAATTTCCGATATCGGAAATTCAGTGACAATTTTCGATATCGGAAATAGAATTTCCCATATCGGGAATTCAATTTCCGATATCGGAAATTGTCACCGAATTCCCGATATCGGAAATGAAAGCTGGAAGCTTAACAAAACCTAGGGGTGCATTCCACACCTCTAAATGATGTGCGGCTAAAAACAGGCATGGGTTCGGATCTTCGGCCATAAATAGATGTAAAATCTTTAACAAAAACCTTGTAAAAGTATATATTTTATAAATGGGCACACTCGTGCCCTTATTTCAGGAGACTTGTGAGCTATTGAAATTGAAAAGGAAAGACGTGCAATCCTCCGTAACCCTTCAACTTTTCTGAAAAACTCCATAAAATATATGAAAATGTGTCAAATTCTACCCGCAACCCAGCGAAAATGTACGAAATGATTTTCTTTTTATGTATGTTAAAGTGTTTCCCGTCCAAAGAACAATTTAAAATGGCGAAAAAAACAGGGGGTCGACCTACTCGTTTTTTGTAAAATTTTATGGCCATAAAGGAATCCTCATTTTCGCTTCCCGAAAAAGTGCGGATTTTGGTCCGCCAGATATTCAATTCCGGACACGATTAACTCTGTAGTGGCGAGTGGGTGCGATCAACAAGCAATTATTATATCCTCGTTTGGAGAAATGGTTACGTCCAGCAGGGTGATACTATAGATATCAGTTAGTAGAAAGGTAAGAAGAATTACCTTGCTGTCAAAATCGGGCGATCTGTGTACGAAACCGTGGCAAATGTGGAGTGCACCCTAGAGTTGCAATTCCCGATATCGGAAATTCAATGACAATTTCCGATATCGGGAATTGCATTTCCGATATCGGAAATTGAATTTCCGATATCGGGAATTCAATTTCCGATATCGGGAATTGAATTTCCGATATCGGGAATTCAATTTCCGATATCGGGAATTGCCTCCGAATTTCCGATATCGGAAATTCCAATTCCCGATATCGGAAATTCAATTTCCGATATCGAAAATTCCAATTTCCGATATCGGGAATTGCAATTTCCGATATCGGAAATTGAAGGTCATGAATTCCCGATATCGGAAATTTTAATTCCGATATCGAAATTCAATTTCCGATATCGGAAATTCTCGAATAAAAAGCACTTTGGCTTGCCATAGAGCAGTAGCTACCTATGGCAAGCCAAAGTGCTTTTTATTCCGAATTTCCGTTATCGGAAATTCTAATTTCCCATATCGGAAATTGCAATTCCCGATATCGGAAATTGCAATTCCCGATATCGGAAATTAGAATTTCCGATATCGGAAATTCAGTGACAATTTTCGATATCGGAAATAGAATTTCCCATATCGGGAATTCAATTTCCGATATCGGGAATTCAATTTCCGATATCGGGAATTCAATTTCCGTTATCGGAAATTGTCACCGAATTTCCGATATCGGAAATGAAAGCCTGAAAGCTTTACAAAACCTAGGGGTGCATTCCACACCTAAATCTGAATCTGAATCTGAAACCTAAATGATGTGCGGCTAAAAACAGGCATGGGTTCGGATCTTCGGCCATAAATAGATGTAAAACCTTTTTATTTAAAACCTTGTAAAAGTATATATTCTCCAAATGGGCACACTCGTGCCCTTATTTCAGGAGACTTGTGAGCTATTGAAATTGAAAAGAAAAGACGTGCAATCCTCCGTAACCCTTCTTCAACTTTCCTGGAAAAACTCCATAAAATATATGAAAATGTGTCAAATTCTACCCGCAACCCAGCGAAAACGTATGAAATGATTTTCTTTTTATGTATGTTAAAGTGTTTCCCGTCCAAAGGACAATTTAAAATGGCGAAAAAAACAGGGGGTCGACCTACTCGTTTTTTGTAAAATGTTATGGCCATAAAGGAATCATCATTTTCGCTTCCCGAAAAAGTGCGGATTTTGGTCCGCCAGATATTCAATTCCGGACACGATTAACTCTGTAGAGGCGAGTGGGTGCGATCAACAAGCAAATATTATATCCTCGTTTGGAGAAATGGTTACGTCCAGCAGGGTGATACAATAGATATCAGTTAGTAGAAAGGTAAGAAGAACTACCTTGCTGTCAAAATCGGGCGACCTTCCCTATTATAAAATTAGGGAGACACCGCTTTGTACGAAACCGTGGCAAGTGTGGAGTGCACCCTAGAGTTGCAATTTCCGATATCGAAAATTCAGTGACAATTTCCGATAACGGGAATTGAATTTCCGATATCGGGAATTGTCCCCGAATTTCCGATATCGGAAATTGCAATTCCCGATATCGGAAATTCAATTTCCGATATCGAAAATTCTAATTTCCGATATCAGGAATTGCAATTTCCGATATCGAGAATTGCAATTTCCGATATCGAGAATTCAATTTCCGATATCGGAAATTGAAGGTCATGAATTTCCGATATCGGAAATTTTAATTCCGATATCGGGAATTCAATTTCCGATATCGGAAATTCTCGAATAAAAAGCACTTTGGCTTGCCATAGCTACCGGGGACCAAGTTAGCATGGGACATAACGTCTCTCCCATGGGTTCTAACTACCACGCTCTACATCTGGTGCGCATGCACTCTCTACTCCACACATGCGCAGTCGACACATTATAATCTAGGACAAATGCCCGGTTCAAGGACTCTCGTTTAGTGAATACCCTATGCCTCTCGCCCCACTGGTTCTCCGTATCCGATTGCTTACATGGAACGCACGCGCGTTCGATCCCGCGCATGCGCAGTCGGTTGATTCCACACTTGGGCGAATGCCTGGTCCAAGCAATTTCGGTTAGTGAAACCGCCGGGTCTCTCACCCCACTGGTTCTCTCTATCCCGCGCCACAAATGTACGTCCCCATTCTATACTAGTTTTGCGCGCACGTGCAGTCGGCACATTCTACTCTAGGGCGAAAACCTGGCCCAAGGAGTCTCATTTAGTGAAAACCCCATGTCTCTCGCCCCACTGGTTCTCGCTATCCCGCGCCAGGTGAGTGGTGACAGACAAACATTAGGCGATTTCAGCTTATAAATGCGTCGGATCCGTCATTTATTGGACAGCCGTCGTCCATTAAGACTTTCCAAAGGTCCATAATCCAAAGACATGTTTCATTAATAATATTAGCAACTGAATTAACATAGTCGAAAGATAAAAAAGTAAATTTGGAGTTACTTGAAAGATAGAAGCGGTCAACAGTTTTCATTGATGCCGACAAGATCAATTGATATTCTGTTCATCAAATCCGTATCACAATTCAATGTTCGTAGAGTGTAGTACATTGCCGTGTCGTATTCCAAAAGTGACGTCATGATATTGGTGTGACTAAAGAGAAATAGAATGTTCTAATGTCACAGGAAGCAAACTTCGGAGGCTCGAGCTATCAGCGTCATTTTCTTGCGGATCTTGTGTTGGCCTAATTGAATGTATATGATAACATTTCTCATTTCACTGGTTCTCCGTATCCGTCTCCATACGTACCGTTTAGATCTAACGTGCGCCTCGTATCCGTGCATGCGCAGTCGATGCGTACTACTATGCGATGAATGCCTGGTCCACGGGATTTCCTTTAGTGAAACCGCCCTGCTTCTAATCCCAATAGTTCTCCCTATACTGCGCCACACATGTACGACACAAGTGGGCCTTTAAATACTACTCTGCGCGCACGCGCAGTCGACAGGTTCTACTCTAGGGCGAAAGCCTGGCCCAAGGGATCTCTTTTGGTGAAACCGCCATGTCTCTCACCTCAATAGTTCTCCCTATCCCGAGCCACATATGTACGACCAGAGCTGTCCTTTCTATACTGCTCTGCGCACACGAGCAGTCGGCACAATTTCTACTCTGGGGCGAAAACCTGACCCAAGTGATCTCATTAGTGAAAAACCCATGTCTCTCGCCCTCGCTAGTTCTCTCTTTCCACCGCCATGTAAACTGTGACACACAAACATAGGCACATTTCAGCTGTGACAGACATACGGGCATTTAAAATGGGAAATTTCAGATAACTGAAGCAGAAGATATCCGATGAATTCATCAATCCACTGCCATCCTGAGAAGTATCCGCAATAAACAAGCAATTACTAGATTTGCGTCATTTACGTTAATTCGTTGCATGATAGGAGCTGTTTTGAATGAATTTTGGTCTCAGGTAGTGGACAAGCAGAGCTGAAAGTGATGAAATATATCCGGTATATTGGTACCCACGTGTCTGTAGACATGAGCTATCGATGCACATGCGTAACTTCGTTGTATATCCGCACACTCCTAAGGGCTAAGCCTGAACAGCTCTGCGGTGAAATATCCGTTCTTCCAGCTGTCTTTGTTTTCGACACAGGGTCATTTGAAATGCGCCTTCATTGGCTGGACGACTTTAGTTGGTTTATGTAAATTAGGTAAGTTTCATTGGTCACTGGTACTCCTATCTGATAACGCCGGTATTCTGTACGTCTTGTCCTTTTCATTGCCAATTACACATTTGGTATCACCTTTTAAGCTATCACATCGCTACACTGTATAAACGATTGGGAGAAGTTTGTGTCGTCTTATACGCCAGCACATCGTTACTGTGTATAAAGGAATGGGATAACTTGGCGTCGTTGTACATGAATTGCAATCTTTTCTATTGCCAAAATTGCATTTTTATTGCGTTTTATGACATTTGGCAACAGCGGCACATCATTTTTCATTCCCACGATGACTGCGAACATATTGTGATATGCACATCACTAGTAGGTCTACTATCAACCGACAAACTTTCAAGCTTGTGAACCAAGCCGTTCTGGAGATGTGGCTAGAATGAAAATCTGAGGTTTGTAATTTGACCTATATTTCAACGGCTATGACGGCCATATTTGATATCGCGGCAAGAAACCGTTCAGAGGACTCCGACCCCTAGATTGTGCATGCCAAGTTTCAAGTCGATCGGTTCAGTGGTTCGAGAGGAAAAGATCTTTGAAGGTTTTGAACATTTTCCAAGATGGCCGCCATACGGGGTATATTTGAACGGCTATGGCGGCCATATTTGATATCGTGGCAAGAAACCGTTCAGACGAATTGAAGACCCCGACCCCTAGATTGTGCATGCCAAGTTTCAAGTCGATCGGTTCAGTGGTTCGAGAGGAGAAGATCTTTGAAGGTTTTGAACATTTTCCAGGATGGCCGCCATACGGGGTATATTTGAACGGCTATGGCGGCCATATTTGATATCGTGGCAAGAAACCGTTCAGAAGAATTGAAGACCCCGACCCCTAGATTGTGCATGCCAAGTTTCAAGTCGATCGGTTCAGTGGTTCGAGAGGAGAAGATCTTTGAAGGTTTTGAACATTTTCCAAGATGGCCGCCATACGGGTTCACTAATCAGAGCCCGCTTGTAATATGCACACATTACTACTATGTCTACTATCAACTCACAAAGTTTCAAGCTTGTGGGCCAAGCCGTTCCGGAGATGTGGCTGGAACAAAAACGATGGATAAAAGAAGAATAACAATAATAGTGAATCCGAACGATTTCGAGAGGGGACCTCGGTCCTCCGGACCTGGCCCCCTAACTAGAGTATCAGAGAACAACAACAACAACAACAACATACATTGTCTTATTTTATGCCTGTTTGATTCTGTGGGGTAAATATGGTATGGTACTGAATGTCGGATCTGATGCTTCTATTTTTGGTATAATGGTAAACTATGTACCAAAATACCAAAATGTGCGAGTCGGCCATTCTCCAGATTCTCCAGTTCTCGCACCACCATTTGATCAGCTCGAGACTTGTCCTGCCTGTGCGCTGGCTAAATAGCCAGGTTACCTCTGTGATCCAGCAAATTTTGTCGTCAGCAAGGGAGATGTGTATTGGTACATTTCTGTAATGTAGTGGATGGAATGAATGGGGGGAATAAGACTCCCTTGTGGGGCACCCCGAAAATGCTGTTGTTAATCATGGAGGTATAAACCCAATGACCTTGTTCTGTATATACCTGTTAAAAAGGAACGATCGAATGTTTACCAGTAAGCATTCACGAATGGCAACTGTTTATAGTTTGTGGATGATGTCTACCCGCCACACGATATCGAAGGCGACCCAAGATCCGCAAAGCAGGTAAAGACACAGGCTATGGTACGGCGTATCACGTTGGGCACACCGGTTCTCGTTAGATCACCGAAGTTAAGCAACGTTGCGCTCGGTCAATACTTGGATCGGTGACCGGGTGCTGTACTGGCTGGGCTGATCAGTGTCCAGGATATTAGGAACGTATTCTCGCACATGTAGGCATCGTCGTGATATGACTGAAAATAATGTTGAACACGACGTTAAATCCTACTCACTCAGTCGCCCTATTTCTACAGGAGCATAGAAGAGATATGCTTAATTTTATCTCGGATCGTCCAATGAGAATGCAGGATTATCTCGGACCACGATAATTCTCAGAATTTAGAAAATCTGTTCACTTCAATTCTCCAGAGACACTAAAAACATAACAGTATTTTGCACTCTTGATGGTAAAAACACATAAACTGTTCAAATAGAATTGCCCAGCCTTTTGTACTCATGGTGCTTGTGTTGGAGAAAGTCCCAATGTTCAGTTGCAGACAGGGTTGCAAGGTCTTGACATATTGGGGAATACCATATATTCGTAAGTTCATATGCAAATACTCTTCCAAAGTCGAAGGAAAGATTTGGGAAACATTTGAGAAAAGTAGTATAGAAAGGCTAAACTGAGGTCCACTGACCTACTTTCGTGACCTAATTGTGGCGTGACGTGGCGATGACGTCACAGAGGTCAAGCTCACTATAGTTCCGGCAAAAGGTCACTTGACGATCGCGTAACCGGAAGTTTCATGGGGAAATTCAAGATTTCTGGAATGAGTGGTTGATTGGTTATTAAGGTCGGACTACTTGTAAACAGTAGCCGGTGGCTATGCGATTGTCCATGCGCAGGAGCCTGCTATACGGAGATGGACGACCGGTTGGTTACATTCTGCAAGAATTGTTATGCTAAACACTGTTATAATACTAAAGAGGTCTCGCGTAAGCATGTAATAATAAAGAGTGTAAGCGTGTAATAATAATAGTAAAGAATGTATATATAACTCCAATGCATTTATAATGTGAACTGTCAAGATGGCTATTTTCAAAATGGCGGCCGCACAACGTTCGTCCTACGTTAGTCCAAGAAGTCCGACGGAGCATGACGTCATCGGGGATCCGCAAATCTCAACATGTTGTCTTATACACCGGCCTGTTAGTTTTATATAATATGTCATGGTACATACGCTCGCAAAAGGTAAAAAGAAAACATCCGTGCAGGTCCGTTTGTGTAAGATCATCAAAAATGGCGCCCAGGGGCAAATTCCCTGATAATCGGATGATACGAAAATTAAGATCGGAGCGCCATCTATTCAATCTGGACGCAAGAACGACAACTCTGACGGGGCAATAACTCTGTTGGCGGCTATCCCAAGGAGTATTAGGTAGGAGTATTGGGGTGATTAGTTAGAGCATTTCCACAAAAGTGGATGCTCTTATGTATTACTGAGAAACTACTCCACCGGCACCGTCGTCATTTCAAACGCCCATATCTCTGAATTCGTTGGAGATTTTAAGATAAATTTTGTTTGCTCTCTAGCTAGGTTTGGGGAACTTTTCTGGTTGTGTTTTCTTGTATTTATTTGATCACTAGATGGCACTTTAGTTATGTACATTATTAACATTTCTGACACGATTGTTTTTTCAACGGCTTCTTCGACTTTCATGAAATTTGGGCATAGTGATCTTGTACGACAGATACAGAGCTGAAAAGGTTTTGGTGGTGTTAGAGTGAACCTTAGGGCACGATTTGGGTAACTTAAACGGTGACGTTTTACGAAAAATGAAAATTGACCGACTTGAATCGATATAAGTTGTATATTAGTGTATTCCAGGTTGCTGAACATAAGTATGATATAGCTGCAGCTGTATTTTATTTTCTTTTGCGACCCAATGGCTGCTGAAATCGAAAATTTGTCAGCACCGCCATCATTATTTGAAACGTCCATATTTCATAAACCGTTAGAGATTTTTCTATCAAACTTTGTTTGCTATCTCCCTAGGTTAGGGGAATTTGCCTGGTTGTGTCTGCAGGTTTTCATTTTATCAATACATAGCGCTGTAGTCATGAACATTATAAACTGCCCTGACATGGTATTTTTCCAATGGCTTTTTCGATTAGCACAAAAGTTGGATATAGTTATCTTGTGGGATAGACACAGAGCTGAAAAAGTTTTGGTGTTGTTACCTTCACCCTAAGGGCCCGATCTTGGCAACTTGAAAGGGAACTTTATTCTCAAAATGAAAATTGACCGATTTGAACAGAGAGAAGTTGTATAGTGATGTATTCCAGGTCACTGAACTTGAGTAGGATATGACTGGAGCTGCATTTTATTTCCTTTGTGCTCTAGAATCTATTTTATTTAATTTTTTTCTACTTACATGTACATTGTAAAAAAGGGTGCTGTAATTTTACAGCAAAAAATGCTGGCAAAAAGGGTACCAGCGCTTTTCACTGTATGTTTACAGGATGCCCCGATCTGTATATCTGTATTTCTACAGCATATGTTGGAATTTTACAACAGTGGTAGTATTGCATAATTACAACAAAAATACCGTTAAATCAACAGAAAGAACTGTACAAATCCATGGTCAGCAGAAAGTCCATTGGCCTATAGCATTTAAAGAAGTCAAGTTCCCTGGTGTCTCTCTTTCAAGAGAGTAGAGAAGAAAATTCCCAGAACGTAATGGTTCGGTTAAATATATATTTATATTCAGCACCACCGATAATATAAGAGCAAACACATTTCTTTCTATCATCCTGCACATCAGCTTTGTGAAACGGTACAATATTAGAGGCTAAGTTGGTCTTTGAACATGTACATTAACTCCAACGACCACCCCCGAGGATTGAACCTTGGCAGGCAAACTCATTATTCCTCCTTGCACATTTTAGATAAATTGTACTTGAAGTTTTCTGTGTATTATAGATGAAAAGATCTGGAAAGGTATACGAAATACACCTAATAATCTTACTGTAATTTTACATCCGGATAATGTTACAATACAGCATTGTTGCCCTTTACTCCAATTAATACTGTAGTTCATCCAGAAGATGCAAACTTACACTGGTTGTCTGTATTGCCACAGCTATGAACTGTAAAATAGCAGTTGAAACTGATGCTTCTATTTAACAGTAAATTCCACTGTCACATTTTACAATACTTTCTACTGTAACTTTACAAACATTTTTAACAGTGTATTTGTAAGATGTTTCAAGCAGAAATTCCAGTTAATCATGTATTGATGTGACATTTCACAGTCATATACTACATGTATGCACTTTTTGGCGTTTTATCAAATTATATAATTCTGTGGTCTTGATTAAAAGATTAAAATAGTCATTGCAACATGTTTTTGAAGTGGGACCAAATTTGAACCACCTTATAGATGTTAAACATTATAGAATGGTTGGTGCTGTAAGGCTAGCCTATAATTCCACCATCACTGTTAACTTGATATCATTCATTCATCTGCAGTTCACAGCATGGTTTTCTTCCATCACCTTAAGTGTATGTTGGGATAATTACCTAACGGGGAATCAACATTTGGTCAAATCATATCTGTGAGCAGTATTGACAACAGTTAAACCTCCTGTAGATAATACATGTGCACTCAATTCAACTGATAAAGTCAGTACACATCCATTCACAGTCTATTAATCACACTATATGTCCTTGACCATACTGAGCAGCCTACAAGCAAAGAGGTGAGTAAACATATTAGATCTTTCTTACATGTTTTTTATCACACCCTGGCAATACTATCCTAGACAAATCGTGAACAACATTGACTCTCCAAACATTATTGATTCTCCAAAGACTATTATATAGTTATATAGTCTGGTGAAATAACTCATCTCAAGGATTGGTATTTATATTGTATGTGAAGTTTAAGTTAATAAGAATCTTTTGTGTTCAGCACCTTAACTAATTGGCATCAATCTTGAATAAATTACAATCTCAAAATTGACTTAAAATGGATATCTGGAACTTTATGTACTATGTTAAAACATACATAAAGTTGATGGTTTTTGAGCATATTTATTGCAGCTTTTGCTGGATATTATGCAAAATAACTGTCGGATTTGTTAAGTTTTGTTGCAGTAGATTTCAAATTCTCATATGAAATGGTGATTTCCCATCGTAGAAAGTCAGCAGGTGGTTGGGTGCTTGGTGGGCACAGGTTCCTGTTGCTTCAATGCATTTTGCTGAGAAGCAACAGAAACTTGATAATCTGGTGTTTATGAATGTAATTACATTTGTCTTTGTTGTATCAATGTAAGCTTCCCGTCTGTGTCTTGTGCTGTCTTCAGTGCTTATAGGGTGGATGGTTCCATGATATTGCTTTTAAAAGATTTCCTTATTTGAAAGAACAGGAACACAACTCGGCTGGGTGGTGCCTGGTTGATTCGTCGCGATATGACTGAAATATTGTTGAAAGTGGCGTCAAAAACTTAACTCTCTCACACATAGGAAGCCATAGTAGGACATCCTCTAGCCATGGTTGTGACTACTTTGATGATATCTGTCCGACATTTACATGTCGGCTTGGCAGCAACTCTGTAGTTGACAGAAATCTATTCAAAATGAATGTTCATTGAGATCATTGCACGTGTTCCAGCAGAACTATAGCCGCCAGTCCCCAGAAGGCATTATTTAAATATTACTTTTACACGATTTGTAAGTATATTACTTATTTTACTCGGAAATAGTATACGAAATCTGTTTAAAGGCGGCTCGCTGGGTAAACACGTTGACAGAAAGGCCCAAAACTATACAGATAATCCAAAAATTCTTTGTCATTTCAATGAATTTTATCCCAAAAATTGGGAATGATTGAATTTTGATAGGGGGGTTGAATCAGAGGTATTACCGTGAGTAATAAATCAAGTTTGCTTCAATGCTCACATAACTGCAATGAAGTAAAGTCATGTCAATCCCCTATCGTCGTCAGCGTCCAAATGTTAATGGTGGTATGTCTATAAATACTTGTTCCATATGCTTTATTCAGAATGTTGGGAGGGGGATATTCAAAACATTTTGCATTCAGATATATTTAATTAGCTAACTAAGCTAACATACTACAGTTTCATGTTATGGTAATTCCCTTAATTATTCAATCACAGGAAGTTCACTTTCAACTCCCTTATTCAAACACAGAGAAAAAGTAACATTCCCATTCTTCATTCAAATTGAAGAAAATCATACAATGACAAAATGTGACACTTGGTAGCTGGTGCCATGAAGAAGATTGCCGGATATATGCCATTTTGCTTCCGGTGATTGAATTATTAGGGGTAATTGTTAAGGGTGCTGTATTGATAAATTCTCACCCGATTCTGCCCTTACTTGACATACATATCATATGGGATGCTCTGAGGGGGATGTTGCAGAACGGCTGCATTACGTGAATATTTAATTAGCTTAATTAGCTAATTAACTGGGAAATATGCTATGATTTTATGTTGAGGCATTAGGTGGCCCTGGGGATTGACCTGGTGTGTCGTTGTACACACTCAGGTCATGGTAAGAATAGGCCTCAGCTCCTCAGAGAGCTTGTCGTAAGAGGCGACTAACTGGGGCACCCGTGGGGTTCCTGGGTGTGAAAAAGAATAGTCCCGGGTTTTACAGGAATAGGACCCTACCTGTTTAATTTCTGGGTGTGAAAAGGAATAGGAACCAAACGTCGTGATATGACTGAAATAGTGTTGCAAGCGACGTTAAATCATATTCGCTCACTCACTCACTGATTCATTACGTGTGCTGTATCCATAACTACCCGACCGATTGTGCTGTTACTTGGGTTACGTGTCATATTGGATGTTCTGAGGGGGATGTTTCAGAATGGCTATATTTCGTGAATATTAATTAGCTTAATTAGCTAATTAAATAGAAAAATATGCTAAGATTTC